>JALIZH010007262.1:0-14175 GCA_030522465.1 Rhipicephalus appendiculatus
AACTGTATGTTTTTCATTCTTCTATTTATTTATCGACTTACTCGAGTCCAAATGTAAGGAAAAAGGTGCGTTAACTCATCGATATATATTACCTGTCTATTTTATTTATCTATACACAATGTAGTAGGCCCAAGACTCCACGAATATGCTATCCAGAGAGTTGGGTCGTCGCCCATTAAGGCTGTAGGACGCCGCAGCGTTGAGGTCAGGCTATACTATTGAGACTTCTGGAGGAGAGAAAAATACAACTTCCGGGGAGCTATTCTCGATGTGCATATCTAAAGATGTCCACAGTCCATTTCGGCAGAACGCATTCACATACTCGAAAAGCGGTGAGCCGGGATGTTTGCTCTTGACCACGTCGATGCACCGTACCCGCAGCACATTCACAGCGTAAGAAGAAAGTGGACGAAATTTACACAAACAGCAACTTGTCAAATCTGAACTTGCGTATGAGTGTGTGCCAGATGTTTGAGAACGATGCAGAGAATGCGTACCCAGCTACACAGGTGCGTTAGACGGGCGGCCGCATTAACCCTTTTGCGACCGTTGACGAGTATCATGAGATTTTATAACAGTTGGACCGATGACGACTATACTCATCCTCGAGAAAAAAGTGGTTCCACGCGGAACCAATGACGTCTGCGTCTGCTGTAGCTGTGTTTTCCGATGCGAGATGGTCCCACTTATCCACGTTTTTAGATGTGAAGCATCTTATGGCCGAGCTTAATCCGGTGTGCGGCGTGACATCCCTTACTGCGCATGCGCAAACCCTTTAAAAAAAATAATGAAAAATTCCCCATCTCCCGCTAAAGGGAACCATGTGTGGATGCGAAGCAGCGGGGAGATAATTAGCTTGAGTGGGAGGAACGTCGCCGCTCTCATTTCACGGTAGTGGTTCGGGCGCTCATCACGCCGCTGCGCAGGAGAGAGAATGAGGCGCGCGCGCTCCATCATTTTCATACCGCGGAACTACCGTGGCGCCCCCAGCGGAGTAAGCAGCTGTCACACCACCTGTCGTTCGCGCCGCTCCGTAAAGGATTCCTAGAGGAAAGGACGGGGGGACCGTAGGAGAGGAGAGAGAGGGGAAGGGGACGTGCATGCGCTGTGATACGCTCCGTAGAGTAAATGATTCCAAGAGGAGAGAGGGGGGAGAGAACGCGCATGCGCTGTGGGACGCCGGAGCCGCTTCGTAGAGTAGAGTATTCCTAGAGGAGAAGAGGACGCGCATGCGCCGCATCGTACAGTAGATGATTCCTTGAGTAGAGGAAGGGGGGTGAGCGTAGGAGAGCACAGGGGAGGGGACGCGCATGTGCTGAGGGGGGTGTGGGACGCGGGGGCCGCTCTGTAGAGTAGACGATTCCTAGAGGAGAGAAAGGGGGGGTGAGCTTAGGAGAGAGAGAGGGGGAGGGGACGCGCATGCGCTGTCGTGGTGTGGGACGCGAGAAGGAGGGACGGACTAAGCCCCCTCCAAACACATGCAAGCAAGATTAAGAAATGGGGTCAACCTGGGCGACAGACACCACCTGCCTAGCCATTGCTAAGCAGCCTCTCTGTGCTCTCGGTCATGACTCTGATGACTGTGTAAGGGTTGACGGCCTTCATATTACTACAGGGTTCTGGTTCGCATAATGCGTGCTTCCCTACTTCCGTGACAGTGGCCGGACGCGGGACGCGGGACGGGGGGACGCGGGACGGGAGACGGATAGAGCCCCGAGCATAAGATGCTTCGCATATAAAACCTCCTTTCCCCCCTCTCTCTCCTCTAGTCATCCCTCCCCGCGGCAACCACACCCTCAATGCGCATGCGCCTCCCATCCTCTTTCCCCTCCTACGCTCTCCCCTCGCTCCTCTAGGCATACCTGCCCGCGGCGTCCACACTCCCACTGCGCATGCGCGTCCCCCCTCTATCTCCTCTCCTACGCTTCCCCCTCTCTCCTCTAGGCATCCCTGCCCGCGGCGTCCACACTCCCACTGCGCATGCGCGTACCTCCCTCTCTCTCCTCTCCTACGCTCCCCCCTCTCTCGCCTCGCGACGCCAACGCAGGCAGCGTCTGCTAGCGAGTTTCTTGGTTGAAAAAACCGACTGCTCGCGCTGCACAACCGTTCACTGGCCACTCTGTATATATGGCAATGGATTTCGACCTGCAAGGTGGTGCCGGTGGGAGATTTCTCCTGTGCGCTGTTGAACAATAAAAATTCGCAGCGTGCGCGTTAACTAAAAGCGGACTGCGGGTCTCTGTGTCCAGTCGGAGTCTTCTGTCTCTCATTGCCCATTAGCAGCGATTGATATGTTCCAGTAGGAAACACCGCTGCATCACTGCGTGCTTTGCGCCTCCCCAGTTTTCTCTCCTGCGCAACGCTGCGATGAGCGCCAGCGTCAACGCCGCCGCCAGTGTAAGCGTTAGCGCCCGCTGCTTCACATGGTTCCCTTTAGCGGGAGATGGTGTAATTTTTTCAATCGAGTTTATTCTTCCTCCTCCGCCTGTGTCTCATATTTCATTGCATTACCGCCTCTGATATCGCGCATGCGGTAGTTGTACGCAATTAGAAAGATAAAGAAACGTTATTTCATTAAAGTAATGGTACCGATTTATTCAGAAAAAAAAAGCTCTACAAAGTGAGCGAAAATTTTTTTACGGTCGTTTAGGCAAGCTTTTAGTCTTTTCTTACGGTCGCCAAAGGGTTAAACCTGATTCGATGGCTTACACCCCTTTATCCCTCTCCGCCAGTGCAGGGTAGCAAACCGGACGTGCCTCTGGTTAACCTCCCTGACTTTTCTTGCATCTCTTTCTCCCTCTCTCTACGCGATCAGAATTTGTGCATGGCCTCCGAGATGTACGCCCAAACGTGGATGTCTGGGGGGCCGCGTGCGTTGCGTTGAAGCGCATTCCGTTTCTCTCATTAGTGTCGAGAGTTGTGAAAGCTTCGTGACATCAAATTGACGTTGCGGAAGAAGAACCAGAAACGGGCCGAGATCCCCGCCGAACTCCAGCCAATAAGCTGCGGCCGAAGTGGATAGTCCTCTAGGGGTACACATCGAGAACTCTCCAGCCCTAAAAAAAAGTCACAGTTTCGCCACAAGGCGAAGCAATGAATGCGACAGCAAGAAATTGGAATGTAAAGCGACGAATGGCAATCAGGTCGAAACGTGCAGTGCGCTGCTCACGCACACATGACGCACGAAAACAACACGCACAGGACGAGAGTAACTAAAAGCATTCACAGCTCGACACTTAACGCGCTGCTCAAACAAAAACGATGCACGAAACGTATTCACAGATACACACGAGCGCGAACTAACAAGTGTCATAGTTGTTACTTCGCTGTGTTTGAAAAAGCGTGCTCTTTTCAAAAACGGGGGGGGGGGGGGGGAATGCAGCGAGCGATGTGACCTTCGCGCGCCCGGTAATTACAGCGCTATCGTTCCGCCTAAGCCCCATTCTCCGCCACCGCGAGATAAACGCACGAGCGCACGGGCATCTACCCCCTCCCCCCACGCTGAAAACACGCTGTATATAAATAGCTCGCCGTTTGAACGTGGAGAGCGAGAGGTCCCTGGTTCGATGCCGCACGTCGGAAACATTTTTCTGAATTATTTTTCTTTGAGGGTTTTATAAATATATAGATACATATACGGCAAATGACGCCGACGCCAACGCGGACGTCAACGCCGACGGCGAAAACCAGCCGAGAGTGTCCATATAATTGCTATCGCAATAAAAATGAAACATGAGCATGCTGGGAACTGTGACCAGAGCATGGAGCACGAGGGGGGAGTTGCGTCGGAGAATGTTGGTTTGTGGACGTGAGGCGCGCACGCTCGTGAATTTCCGTTTTCTGCCCATCTGTTCACCGAGAAAAAGAAAAGCAAGGGCATGATGGGAAGTGTGACACAAGCCCGAGGAGGTAGCGGCTTCAGAGGAGGTTGGCTTATGTATGCTAGCCACGCTCACTCCTTTTTTTTCCCTCTATGGCTGAAGCGCATTCCGTTCCTCTAATTTGAGTCGAGAGTTGTGAAAACTTGGTGGTGTCAAAATGACGTTGAATACGAAGAACCGGAAAGAGAGGCCGTGCTGCTGACCGTGCTCCCACCAATGAGCGGCTGCTGAAATGGAGTCCGTTACATGGACACATCAAGAAGAGCTCCCCCCGGTGATGTGCTTTATGCCCAGATTCCCCGTTCGAGATCAACTAAAGGACTAACGGCGGCGCGCTGACATTATTGCGCGGTGGCGGCGGCGGCGTGGTCACTCTCGGGATCTCGGCGGCGGCGCGAGCGGCGTGAGCAAAAACAGGCGACGGCGGCGGCGCGGCGCGGCGCGGCGGCGCACAGCTCTATATGTAGGTATAAAAGCAAAAAAAAATAATAATAAACACCAGCAAGTATGACACTTCAAGCAAAATACGTGCGCAGACTTAGGCGTGTTATCATGTTGTAACACAAAAATCAGGGATATCTGTGAGCGCAGACGTCGGCCGGCGATAAAATTATCGTCGAAAGAATACGTCGTCTTTTATACATGACTGATGTAAAAAAATTGAAGGATACTTCGTACATTCCAAAGTGTGTACGGCAAAACCGTGTGGCCATTCGACTGACTATACAATGTCTATTTCTTTTACACTCTCAGTGGGATAACACGCAAACCGAATGTGTGCGTGTTTTCTTGTTTAATTATTTACCGCAAGTCGCACGGAGATGCGAGACTAATCTTCCTCCGTTCGCATGCGTTCGTATTTTCTCGCCCTTTGTGCATCGTACAAACGCCATCCGCGTTCAGCGCTTAAATTGACGGACCCTTTGTAAATTCCAAAGTGTGTTCCACGAACGCCTGTGTCCATTGAGACGGCGTCGGTCAGAATGATTCCAAACGCTGGGCACAGCGACGCTACGCAAGCAAAGCGCGAGCACTGTGGAGTCCGACGCGACCGGCGTCCGTTTGCGCACTCCGGCGGCCCCCCTGGCTCCATGCCAAGGCTCGGACGGATGAACGGACAGACGGACGGACACGGACGGACGGACGGACGGACGGATGGACGAACACGGACTGACGGACACGGACGGATGGACACCGGACGGACGTGAGCATGAGCCATTAAAGGCTTTCTCCTTAAAATGCCAGCTTTATCTCTGGTGCTCGCGTTAGCTCTTGAATAAACTTGAGCGCTCGCGCCGTGTGCGCGATGTCATTAGAATATCCTAAAACAATGCAGGAGCTTCAAGGCATTTCACCGCGGCCGGCGCCAAGTGGTGGTAACATTTTTTGTGAGTGAAGCCTGGTAGCATCTAAACAAAAAAAAAGCGGGCGCGGTAATGCCCCCCCTCTGAAAAACCATCGTCGCTATCATGCAAGCAGAACATGCTAGTAAATATACACGCAAAATTAACAAAGGTAGTTTGAAAAAAGATTTCCAGGGTGTTTGCGCGTACAGTGATGTGTCAGGCGCACAACGTGGACCATTACGGGTCGTGTGCAATGTCCTTAAATGTTCGTAATGCCATCGCGGATAAATTCGTAGTCTAGCATATTATCCGCTTAAGTGCTTGATTTTTTTGAAAATTTCCCAACCAAAACTGCCTATTTTTGTGTTTCTGATTTCGAATCTGATGGCACTAAAAAGCAGCTGGTTGATATTGAAAAATATTTGTACCACATACTTAGTCAAATCAACACAATAGAGTTTGTTTCTGAACAATACATAGGAAACCAGCGACCTGCTGCTAATAAAAATAAAAACCTTATAAAGAAAACAATTGCTGACGCCACATCTTTCTTCGCTTGTGTAGGCGAAGCACCCTTGGTCTATTTCACTCGGGAAGCTTCGGGGTCTGTGGAAAATTTCAAAACACGGAATAACGCAAAGTGGCTTTACTGGCGAGCACTTGCGATATTCGCTTCCGAGCTGTCTTCATCATCACCGGAGGAGCTGCTCAATTCACCGTCATCGCTGTCTTCACGTCCGGACACACGATAAACGTCTATATCCGAATCGTCCTCACTCGAAGATGACGAAAATGAAGAGCTTCTTTTTTTTGTTGGCGGGCCAGCTATGTATGGGTCGCCGCCACCGCACGCACGCCATTGTTCAATACAAAAACCGCGCTCCTACCACAGGAAAAAACTTCATCGTCGAGTAAACGCTGCCATGTAGTCGATGACACGCAGTCTAAGCCGTAGACGAGCGCTTATCGTCCTGAACACTATAGGGGAGTACCTGCTCCGCTAGGACAGGCTCTGCTGGTCCAAAGCAGTTTGGGGACAGGTTTCGGCACGACAGCTCTGCTCGTCTAATGCACTTAAAGGGTCAAGACATTTCAGTGTCTTCTATGTCCCCAAGTATTGTCGCAGAAGCTTATCAATGAACCCGCGTCGGCTATCTGCGTCCATACCGAAACGAGGTAGCCGGACTCGTGTTCTACAGGACGTTTCCGAAGGTTATATGACGGCTGTGAGTGGTGAAGCAACGGACAAGTTGTCAGGCTTCGATCACTTCGGTGCGCTGAAGGAAGAATGCAATGTCCAGGATGTCCTCGCTGGTGACAGTCAGTAGCAAGGCGTCAAGCGTCGTTGAAGGAGCTCCTTCCGTAGACCAGCTTGAATCGCGTCATGTGCACTGCTTCTTATAGTGCCGTCTTGATGAAAAGATATATAGTGAGTATCGCATGCCGAGTATTGCGTTGGATGTCGACGTAAATTGCCACCATGTCAGCGATAGTTTTATTCAGATATTCTGTGAGCCTATTCCTCTGAGGACACTAGGCAAATGTCCATCGGTGATTATTCTGGCTGTATTTCAGAGCCGCTTGGATTGGGTATGCCATAAAACGTGTTCCCCTGTCGGTGATAAGAACTTCGCTACTTCGGCGGCACTACCTCTAGACAGGGCCCTGGTTTCGGCTTAACAGTAACAGGGTGCCGTTGGTGGCTACTTCTCAGGCAGCACGCCGGCTTTGGAGCGATCTCAGCCGAAGGTTGGCCAAAATTTGCAGAAATATTTGTGCTGCCTTGCCTTTTGGGGTTTTGCTACTCCTAAATGCGTATTGGGGCGATATTGGAAGCCAGTGATGGTCCAAGGTTTTCAAAGATGGCTCTACCCATTATTGTCCGTCGAATACGTCGCCAATAATGGCAAAGACGGCTTTCGCCAATATTGTCCGTGGTTCGTACTGCCAACATTATATAAATATTGGCACTTTTAATAATATGGACACTCTCGACGGTTTCTTCCCGTCTTCGTTGGTGTCGTTGCCATCACGCTCCGTATAAAGTCAAAATCGATAACATCCACCAGCGCATCGTATGTCCTATCCGCGGGTAAAAAGCACGCTAGTGGGGCGACGAAAACGGCTGAAGCTGTGATGAAACAAGCAGGCTTATCTTCATGGCGTGAAGCGAACATGTGAATACATCATTCCGCGTACGAAGCCTGCCGCCCATTGCTGCTGAAGCAGAGAGGAAGCATCCGGCTCGTCTATTAACCTTTCACGCGCTACGTATACATAATTGTGTACACCGCTTCTTTTGCTATTGGTATCAACTAGGGGCTAAGAGAGAGTGAGATATATGGAGCCTTGAATATATCTATAGCGAGATATATGGAGCCTTGAATGTCCTGCGTAATAAATTTGTCTTAATTTAACCTCATTATGCAGCGTACTCTTGCATATGATTATTTTGCTGAAGGCACTGCCACGTTCACCGAGTCGTTCGACGTGCCGCTTCCTGGGAGCCATGGGAAAAGTGCAAATTTTTTTTGCCCAAGATGTATATAACCAAAAATGAACTTGCACTATATTTCTAGCCTGAGATTTCATTTTATTTATGAGGAGACAGAGCATCAACGACTTCAGGTTAAATAGGTATTTAATATCAACTTAATCAGGGTTAGTTACTATGACACACATAAATTAACATATTATGGGAATATTTTTGCTGCAGTAGGCTATTGAATGCCTTGAAATAACATTGTAACGATTTGACAAATTTACAGACAGTTCTTCATAGGTGGCGGCTGAAAGGTTTTAGGAGCATAAAAAGAACGCGAAGGCGGGGGGGGGGGGGGGGGGGTCGTGTTGCTCGAGCAGCAAGTCTGAACTTTGAGATTATAAGGAAGTGGTTGCGATCGCGGGCGCGCGCGATATCTCTGCAGGCGTCGGCAAGGGGATCGATGTAACCATATTGGCCTCGAGGAGTTACGGAGTCGCCCTGTGTCGGGCGCGCCTCGATTGTGTGCTAGGCAGGATACCGCCGCTCGCTCCCCATAAGATTTGCTGTCGGCGCTCTACAAAGCACCTCGCGGAAACACTCCAGGACATTTCTGTGCGTACTTTCGAAACGAAATATGTTTCTTACTGTTGAAATAATAATTTTCGACGAAAAGAAAGCACAACCTAGTTTACAGTCACTGTCTCTTCGCAGAAAACGGAGCGCCCGCTTCACGCGGTCACCGCGATGGACAGGGTTGCCGTTAGTGGCTACTTTGCGCCAAATTGGCTACTTTTGGACCCCGTTGGCGACGGAAATTTCCATTTGGCGCCATGGCTCTTTTTTAAACTTGTGGTTTTACTTATTCAAAATGGTTTTATTTATTCATCAATAGTAAAGACTGTTGATAATACCGCTTCTGTTCTATTTGGCTAGAAATTTGGCGATAATATGAAATGATATGGCTACTTTGGCTACTTTTGGCGTGAGTTCTGGCGCCTTTTCATGTCCACCCAACGGCAAGCCCTGGCGATGGAGACCCCCGAACCGGCTTCTTGCGTGAAATGTAGTCAGTCGCTGAGTGCAAACTTTGTGAAATATATTGTTAGAGTAGACGCCTGTATACCTCAATGGAGCATAACAGAAAGAAGCCTCGAGGCAGTGATCGCACGGGTTCATGGCGACCGACGGAGCTTTTGCATGTATGATCGTCTGCATGTATGTTCGTACTCATGGTTTCCCTTTCGCTACGAGCGTGTTTTAGCGCCATGCGGTGAACTTCAGGCCGCTAAATATGATAATTTGTGAGTACACAAAAACCATTGTTGCGCGGACACTATCAGAGCAGTTCCAATTTTTTTTTGTTACAACTACGACTTCGGCGCGCCTATACGGGGAACTTGTGATGTCCCGTCCCGACGATTCAACGTCTTTTTTTTTTTCACTCAAAATTAATGTAAGTTTCAATGTCATTTAACATGTTGCTTCGCACTGCATATAGATCGGTCTTCTAAGCGAGCAATTGCCACTGTTCCGTTATTTCAGCGTGTTTGTTTCGTTTGGTGGTCACAAAAAGCGTGAAAAAATGCGATGCCTTTTTTAATATGTTGCTTAATTATCTTTCCCTTTGCATTCCACTGAACCTGCCGCTCTCTGCCAAAAACAAATTCATAGACCAAAGCTTCACCACTTCGAGATTGCTGTTGGAAGGAAAAGTGGTCTAAGAGGCCATGTAGTAGCATACAACGCCAATGAAACGAATGAAAATACAGTGACGTTCGCCGCACTTGTTCTGCAAACGTCGATGTCAACAAGAAGGGCCGACCTGCACTTGAAATAGCAGTGAAAGAAATAGAAGTTATTGCAGCAACCTGCGGCTGCAAAGCAGGGGTAACAACAACACGTAAAGAGCTAAATGCAAAATTTTAATGCCCATCATTATTTGGCGAGTTGCCCAGCAATTAGGGAAGTATGTCGAGTCTAACGCCAACAGCGCGGCATCTTTTCCACATAAATAAATAAGGCTCCGAAAAAATGCACGGGGTTGGATAGGCCCAACTTCAGGGTGAGAGTGGCACAAGTAAATTTGGGCTTTTTAGCACGTAGCGTTCGCGTCATGAGAACGCATGACTGACTGAAAGAATGTTATTGCTAACATGAATGCAGCACTCATCAGCCGCAGCATTTGACTCACTCGCTATGTACAGGCGTGAGCAAAAAGTGTGCAGACCACGGGATCGCGTGGCCGAATGCATCGACGCGCCATCTAGCGACGTGACGCCTGCTGTGGTGCGCATGCGCGTCCAGTCGTATCAGTTGGCCTCTCATGCCACTCTGTCTGACGCGGTTACGGCGCTCGTAGCCAAAACGACAACTGGGTGTCGCTTTCTTTGCTCCATAAAATCGGTGCCGTTCCTTTACGTAGCGGCTGCGACTGGGCCGGTTCAAGCGCCGGGCTCGCGTCGTTTTTTACACAGGTTGATTAGCCGAAGTAAGCATAGCTAGCATCGTATAACCTGATGAAGTCAAGCTGTGTGTGTGTGTTTCTGCTTCCCTCCCTCTCTCATTCCTCTCTTCCTTACTTTTCTGAATTTGGTGTAAGTTGTTTCTTCAGAGTCGAGACACGGGCGCTGGACCGGAGCAGGCACGCGTTTCGCCTTGGCTACCACAGCCTTGTGATCGTTGAGGGAAGCGTGCGAGGGGAGCGTGACGTCAACGCGCAGCTGTGGCGTGACCTGGCAACGCTCCAACACCTACGGCGAGGGTAACGCGTTGCGACGCATTCCTACGGACGCACGTAACGTACGGCGTTACACACGTGAGTCAAATAGCTGCTTCGCATCTAAAACACCTATGCCAGAACGAGAATCGAACCCGGGTCCTCTGCGTGGCAGCCCAGCACTCTACCACTGAGCTACCCCGCTGCTTGAAACTGTGGCGCAAACTGACCCTATCCAAGCTTCATGTCGGGTAAGGAATCGCGTTAATGTGTGTTGTAAAGCGTTTTACAGCAGTAAAGTAAGAACCAAGCCTGACGCAATGCGAATTGCGTAACGAGTGGGTTGTTCAATGCTCCAACCCATTACAAAAGCCTGGGGCATACTTCTTCATCGTCGTCAGCCACAGCATCAACAAAGTGCACATATTGCGTCACAAGAGTGTAGCGCGTACCGGGCTTTTCCGCAGAATGACGAATAATGGCATAGTAGACGCTTCCCCACTACACAAAAATTATGATGATTTATGGCGTAGTGGGTACCATGCAAGTGGGGCTTGTAGTAGTTGCCCGAAGAGTGTTTAAAAAAAGGTTCAGAAAGGCCGCTCTCCCAGCTTTCGCTGTGACTGTGCTGCGCGTTCCGCGCAGGCCTGGCGGTTTTTTTTTTTGTTTTTTTGACCGGGGCGAGGAAAATCAATACATTGACAAGAAGTAGAACAAGGTGGCTTTCGCATTCCGGTCATCTGAGGGAAATGCAGAAGGAACCTTGCGAGTATTTAAATCCAACGTATCTAAATAATCACTCAAGTATCTGCAGCCCATATTGTAGACGCTGAGCACGGGGCCGACGATCAAGAGGTCGCACAGGAACGTTCTGAGATGGTATTGCAGGATTCAAAAAATTGGGGGACCCTTAATCTTCGCCTTTAAGAGTTGAACGCGATAGCGATATCCTGACCCTTCAATCACTTAGTGCATACAATGTAATGAGTAGCATGCTTTAAACCAAGAGCAATTATGCGCGGCAAATGTGGCAAATGTTTTCGAACTTGCTATGCACCCACTACGTGGTGTTAAGGGAATACGCGCAGTAAGGTGTGTGCCGTTTGTAATGGGGGGCTGGCTTTAAACTATTAAATCGTTATGATAGTCATATATTCTGACGCTCGATGGCAATGTACGCTTGTACTACGCAATATTCCTGGGATATACATGTTATATTGCGACGCCTATATAAAGGACGCTTGCGTTTGCGAAGCATGAAAGTTCTTTTCACTGCATTTCCAAGCAGAGGAAGTCATTTTCACAGTATTTCCAAGCAGAGGCATGGCTGCGTGGTAGAACACCTGCGTGCCACGCCGACGACCCGGGTTTGATCCTCACTCGGACCCGAAAATTTTTATTATTTATTTCATTTGCATCTTTCTCGATTTTTCGGTCACGGACAAGATGATGATTTTTCGCTCACAACCAACGACGCCGACGCCGGAATTTCTGCGAAACGAGCTCTTAAACACTATCGCGTTAAAAGGCAGCGCATTTTCCATCCTGCGGTAGATAAGCACCATTAGCCGGCGGGAAGCGCGTGCGGACGATCGTCGCAGTGCGCACTTTCTGCTACTCAACATCACAGCCCCGACGCAGCAGCGAAAATCGTCGTCGCGGCAGGTGCTTGTTGTACACGTGACTCGTAGCCGATCGCTGCTTGCCGGTTCTTAGCACCACAACCCACTCTTCACGCAGTTTCCTGACCCACGGGCACAAGTGCTGGCTTATACCGGACGTCGTTGCGTACGTCCGGCACTACGGCACCGAGCCGTAAGAGCAGCATGTTCATCGCTTTCGGAGGCAGCTACTCCTGTTACAATGGGTTCGGTTGGGTTCAAAATGCGAGAAAACCTCCGTATTCGTATCGACCGCAGCGCAGGTGGAGCTTGAAACTCATTTACAAAGCACGCGACAGCGCTCCGCAAGCAGCCGACGCGGCCGCCGAGGGGACCACGTGATCCTGCCATGCACGTCACGGCGACGGTGGCGCCGGCGTTTCCAGTGGTGGCCCTCGAGGCCAATACGCGTTGTGCTCTCAACGTGGAGAGACTGCATGAAAACAGCTCTCGCTATAGCGGCCATATTTTTATACATCAGCGTTTTGTAGAGTTACGCAAAACCGGACCCAAAAAGAGTAAGCAGGAAGCCTTACTTAGTAAACATTAGAAATTTTTGGTATCACATTTATTGAGTCGCCCTTACAAAGAAACTGTTCATTTTGTCATTTATCATTCTTGTGTATTATTTCGCTCTCGCTTATACTTTATTCTATGCTCTTTCGGCGGTGCTTGCCACTGTTACGGACAACTCCTCATGTTTTTTTTTTTTGTTTTTTTTTGTCCTTTACTCTTGATTTCGCACTGTTATTGTAGATTTTGTAGCTTATTGATTTTTGTTTTATTTTCTCTTTCAGCACGTCGAACTCAAGGGCAAAAGAAGAGCGTCGCGTGGATCGAGGCACGGTGGACAGTCCCGTGTCGACGGATCAACGACGACAAAGTCTGCGGAGGCGCGGACGGGGTGAACAAATTCCTTAAGATTTCTCCTTGAAAAAATATAAAAGGTTTAGGGGCAAGTGCGTAAGCGTCGGAATAAATTATTTCGTTGTTCTTGGTAAATGTAGCGCCATTCTTTTCTCACGCCTGGTGCTAAAAGATGCTTCGGTGCGCTCATTCGCTTGATTGCTGCTTTTCTATTGTTCGTTAGAGTTTTCTTCTGCTATTTTTATGGTCTGATTTGGCGGCCCGAACAGTCAAAAGTACCCATGTCCTTTCTGACGACTGCTGTGGGTATTAGGTATTGCTAACGCACACAGAGTCAACGTGTGTCATAAGCCGTTCTGTATCAGTCATTATATAAGTATCGGTCTTATCGTTGCCGTTCAATTCTATACGTGCGTTTGCTTGAAAACATATGTCGGGTATCCTACTACAGGAGTATTTGCTAAGCGAATATTATGACATGACTCCGCTGTGGAAGGCTTCCTTATAAATGAGCGCGTAATAATAGAGTTCGTCCTCATCTACCTTGCCGGCAAGTAAAAGGGAGGAAATGCACTGGTTGAGTGCAAGTAAGGTTATACGTTGTGTATATTGTACAAACAGTGGCTAATCGTAGGTTACTTTGTAGCACAATATCCACATATTCTCTAAATATTAATACACGCTTCTACTCACCGGAATGACGCCGTCTGCTGGGCAAGGTCCGTTCTTCAGATACTCGCCGAGCACTGCAACAGAACGCATGCAGGTTAGAAATTTTAGAGTGGGCTTGAACTTTTCAACGTACATTTACATTATTAAGGCAGACCAGTTATATATATCAGGCGAATGTGGCCTCGAGCCGTCGTTGACTTCAAATATTACAAAAAATATGAAGTGAGCATGTTAACTGAGCAGCCGCTTTTTGCTAAATCGTGACTAATTCAATAAAGATAAAGAAGGCGGTCTCCTGGAAGCTGGGGCGCACGTGAGATTGTACAAAAAGTCACGTTCCTTTTTTGCATCATTTTTTTTATTGGCGCCAGTGTGCCCCTACGCTCAAAGTAAAATTAAAAGTGAGCTATGCATTATTCTCTAATGTAAAAGAAGGCTTCGCTGTGAAAATGTTTGTTAAGGCCAGAACCTTAGATGCCTTCTCAAACGCGAAATTTGACCGTCCGTGTCGGCAGCGTCTTCGTGATTTGGCAAGACCTAACAATAC
>JALIZH010007267.1:0-10944 GCA_030522465.1 Rhipicephalus appendiculatus
GCAGTATTCTTTCTAACCTCTCTACCACTAACTGCGGCCTGAAGACTTTCCAACTACATTCGTGCCTTTCTATCTCATCGCGCCGCCTTCATCCGCCTCGATTCTACCGAACACGGACCGTACCTATTAGGCACACGGGGTACACCGCAAGGGGCAGTCCTGTCACCCCCTCCCTCTTTAACCTGGCCATGAAGAACCTCCCCTCCCTTCTGCGCGAGGTCGAGGGGATACACCACTCACTATATGCTGACGACATTACAATTTGGACTAACACCGGCTCCCCAGCGCAAATCGAAGAACGCCTACAAAAGGCTGCCCTTCTGGTGGATAACTACGCTGCTTCGTGCGGCCTGGAGTGCTCTCCAGCTAAATCGGCTCTTCTCTCGGTCTCCCGCTTACCTCCTCCCCAGATTTTTCTTCCGTCTGGTCCCGTCCCGTCGGTCGAAAACATTCGAATTCTTGGGCTTCATCTCACATCATCCTTGGATCCCCAAGGGCACAATAGCAGGCCTCCGACGCACCAGCGAACAGGTGAGCCGTATGATACGGCGGGTCTCTACCAAGCGCGGCGGCCTCCGCGGGGCCCAGTCCCTGCGGTTGGCCCATGCGTTTGTGACCAGTCGCGTCCTCTACGCCTCGCCTTATCTTCGCCTGCGTCGTCACCACGAGCACCAGCTGGACGTCCTCCTTCGTTCAGTGTACAAACGGGCTCTCGACCTTCCCATTGCCACCTCCAACAGCCGATTCGCGGCACTGGGGGGTGCATAACTCCTTTGCAGAGCTGCGGGAAGCTCATCGTGTTAGCCAAATCAGTCGTCTGTCGCAGACGCCTTCAGGGCGCCGTCTGCTGCACAGGCTCGGCCTCACCGCGATATGTGACCACCAGGACACTCTGACCCCCATACCGGAACTCTGGCGTCAAAAACTATGGGTGGAACCACTACCCCGCAACATGAATCCCGAGCTACATTCCGGCCGTAGACTAGCACGCTCCGCGGCACTTCATGCGCGACACTCCCGATCACCCTGGCGTTTTCTACGTGGATGTCTCCGGGCCCCTCCCCCTCGGGTCACTTCACGGCTGCCGTGATTACAGAGGGAAACCACGTTGATGGCCTCTCCTTTAGAGCCGACACTGCAACGCAAGCTGAGGAGGTTGCCATTGCTTTGGCTGCCTCGCATCCCACCTCACGCATTATCTTGACGGACTCGCGCTCGGCCTGTTCCCCAATACCTTCAGAGTTCTATCGCTCCGCTGGCGGCTCACCTGCTTTGGGCAGCCTCTTGGCGCTTTAACCCTCACCCCATTCGCATAGTATGGACCCCAGGCCACTCGGGCCTGCCCGGCAACGAGGCGGCGAATGCCGCTGCCCGCGCTTCTCTCATCCGGGCCGCTGCCCCTCCATGTCCCGAGACGGAATCTGGCAATACGAACCTGACGCGCTTCCGCGAAATTCTGGCCTATTACCGGGATTCGCGCCGCCTCTACCCGGACCCCGCACGTGGTCTGGAGAAAGCAGACGAACGACTACTACGCCGCCTCCAGACAAACACCTACCTCAGTCCGGCGGTCGCCAGGCACTTTTGCCGGAAATCAATGGCACCTGCTCGACCTGTCAGGTCCTGGCCGACACCTACCACGTCGTCGCTTCGTGCCCTGCCAACCCACTTCCTTTTTCATCCCCCCTTTCCCATCCCAACTAGAGAGGGCTTGGGAGGAGCACCTGCTCGGCTGCTCTACCTTGGATGCTCAACGCTCCTTGGTGAGGCGCGCTCGGGCAGCGGCCTGCTCCATTGGCGTCCCGGAATAGGGTCTAGCCACTCAAGCATGCAATATGCAGCAACTCTTTGGTTCCTTTCCCAAATAAAAATGTTTACCACCATCCGAGCGAACCCCAAGAACAAAGGAGCCGACGGACGGAAAGCAAAAGACGTGCTTACCCCACGCTGTCCAGAGAGATTCTGACCCCCGCCGCGCGCGAAACGTCTCGCGAGACGCGAGACTCGAGCGCGGCGCCACAGTCGAGAGTCGGCGCCGGGTGCGAGGTTAGCGTTACTCCCGCTCTCCCAGCACCGACGGACCGCGGAGGAGGGGAGAGTCATGTGAGGACATGGGGGACGGCAGAATAGGCGAAAAGACCGCGCAATGGCGACGGGCTAGGCCTCAATCCCCACAACTTCCATGCCTCATTATTTGTGGGTTTTCATGCATGTTTTGTGTCGTACGACATAGATGACCCAATCGACATGACATTAATGAGAACTAACAGACATGAATGCCAAGGAGGTATTGGGGAGCTTTTTTTATTGCGATAGCAATTATATCGACACTCTCGGCTGATTTTTGCCGTCGCCGTGGCCTTCATGTTCCGGGTATGTATATGTATTTATATATATAAAGAAGGCACAAAGAAAACGAAATGAGCGGACAAAAAATTCCAGACCACCTGATTTGGAATTCGAACCAGCGACCTCTCGCTCCTCAGCCTGCTGCGCTAGCCAACACAGCCACGCGCCACGCTTGTACCGGCGATAAAACGGCGAGCGTAGGAGGGGAGAGAGGAGGGGACGCGCATACGCAGTGAGGGCGTGGTCGCCGCGGTGAGTGATGCCTTGAGGAGAGAGAGGGGGGAGAGGATGTTTTTTTTAAGGGTTTGCGCATGCGCAGTAAGGGTGGACACGCCGCACACCACCGGATTGAACCCCGCTCTAAGATGCTTCACATCTAAAAGGACACCGGGCACACTTTTAGGCACACTTGGCGCCAGACGCCACCGCGTGGCAGGAGACGCAGATGGGGTCATTCCACGTGGTGCAGTTTAAAACTAAAAAATGCCCCCCCCCCCTCCCCCGAAGGGAATCGTGAGGAAATGCGAATGCATTTCGCGCGCGCTTCACTCCATTTATATATGGTGGTTGTGGTTCGAAGAAGGAAAAGGCGGCTAATTTCTGCAGCCCGGTCGGGAGCACGGCGCAGCGCCTGTTTTTTTTTTGCTTTTTTTTGTGTTTTTTTAATTTTTTTTATTAAAAAAAAATTTTTTTTTTCATATATAGCTCCACCGAGCTCCCGCGATGCGAGCGCCCTCACGCGTCAGAGCGCGCTCCTCCTCTCCACTCACTCTCCGCTACTCCGCCCGCCCCACCTGCTCCGGTTGCTAGGGGCGAGGATAAGCGCGCGCGCCCGCAACTGTTGCTATGGGAGAGGGAGTGAAAGCGGAGAAATAACACCTGCTGCGGACAACGCCAACGCCGCACGACGCCGGATGCCTGACATAGCCCGACTATGAAATGCATTCGCATTTAAAAGAAAAAAATTGAGGACACTTTGTACATTCCAAAGTGTGTTCGACGAAAGCGTGCGGCCATTCCACTGACTATGCCATGTCTTTTTTTCTTTTACACTCTCAGTGGGATAACACACAAACCGAATGTGTGCGTGTTTTCTTTTTTAATTTTTTACCGCGAATCGCAGCGAGACGCGAGACTAGTCTTCCTCCGTTCGCATGCCTTAGTATTTTCTCTTGCTTTGAGCATCGCGCAAACGCCATCCGCGATCCAGCGCTTAAATTGACGGGCCCTTTGTAAATTCGAAAGTGTATTCCGTGGACGCCTGTGTCCACTGAGACGGCGTCGGTCAGAATGATTGCAAACGCTGGACACAGCGACGCTGCGCAAGCAAAGCGCGAGCGCTGTAGAGTCCGACGCGACCGGCGTCCGATTGCGCACCCCGGCGGCCACCTGGCTCCGTGTCAGAGCTCGGACGGACGGACGGACGGACGGACGGACGGACGGACAGACAGACAGACAGATAGACAGACGGATGGACGGACGGACAGAGGACTGACAGACAGACATACAGACGGACAGACAGAGAGACGGACGGACAAATGGACGGACGGACGGACGGATGGACGTGAGCATGAGACATTAAAGGCTTTCGCCTTAAATATATCGAACAGCGTCGAAAAGTCTAACAGTATCATATAATCAATTCTTGGCCAATCCCCCTGAGTGGGTATGAACCATGTCAGAGGCAACAACAACAACAACAGCACCGGCTTCTGCATTGTGGACACTCGCAGCGCGTTGCTCAAATGCAAACACGAAACAACTACGACAGTTCACGCTTGTCCTGTGTATACCTATGAGTCCTTTTCGAGCGTCCTTCTATGAGTCCTTCGAGCGTTCTTCGTGTGACATTCTAATTTCTTGCTATCGCATTCACTGCTTCGCGCTAGTGGCAAAACTGTGACTTTTATAGAGTGTATGAAGACAAATTCAGTTAAATCAAGTCATAAATCTTCCGCTAGCATAGTTCGCAAGAGTGAAATTCAGGGATTTTCGGTACTGCGCATGTTCGAAGAGGAAGCCTGTCGACAGTGGACACATTGTGTATTCGGACCCTCAATGATAAAAAAAAAAAAAAACTTCCCCATCTCCCGCTAAAGGGAACCATGTGGATGCGAAGCAGCGGGGAGATGGCTGGCTTGAGCGGGAGAAACGTCGCCGCTCCCGTTTCGCGGCAGCGGCCCGAGCGCTCATCGCGGCGCTGCACAGGAGAGAAAATGAGGCTCGCGCGCTCCGTCATTTTCATACCGCGGAACCAGTGTTGTACGGAACGGCGTTCCAAGGAACGACGTTCCAGTAACTGGTTCCTTTCGGGAGGAACAGAGGAACGCCACCGTTCCATTCAGGATCGCTGGAACTGTAACGGTAACGCGTTACGTCTACGACGGAACGGCTGGGGGAACGGCGTTCCTTCTGTAAACGTTCCACGACGTTCAAAAGGCGCCCATCCACGCAGCACATCATGCAGAACAGGGCAGATGACTGACCGCGTCAGGCACAGAAATGTACCGCTCGCCTGTCACGTCACTATGTTGCATCCTGGATTTCACTTGAAGGCGCCCGCCGAAGGCACAGGGTAACGCGCGACGCCTAGACCGACCGCTAAGAAATGCGAAGCATTTCTTAGCGAACTTCGGTGATTTTGAACGTATCTATCTATCTATCTATCTATCTATCTATCTATCTATCTATCTATCTATCTATCTATCTATCTATCTATCTATCTATCTATCTATCTATCTATCTATCTATCTATCTATCTATCTATCTATCTATCTATCTATCTATCTATCTATCTATCTATCTATCTATCTAGCCGCCTACGTCTGCGTGCTCTCCTGATGGCCTCTTTAACTTGGGGTAGACCAAAATTTGTATGGGAGGGTAAGGGGTATTGACGAATATGTCTGGCTGGTCAGGACACGAATAACGTGAAAATCCTGTCACGTACGTCGTGAAACTCATTTCTCCAGACACGTGTGACTCATACCCGTATACCACGGGCCGCGGAATGCGGGTATGCGCCACAGGACTTTGACAATTTATATCTAACCAGGAACGGCGAGAACAGGCATTGGCAATTTAAATGCGAGAGCGTATAGAGAAACTGGCATCGGGGGGCGTTGACACTGGTAATTTAAAGGAGACAGCGTTAAGAAAAATGGACATCGGCGGTGTTGAGGCGAGGAATAGAAAGAATAGGAATCAGTGTCCCAGCAAGAATCGAACTCAATCATTCTGCGTGACAATCAAGCATTCTACCAAAGAGCCACGTCAGGTCTCGAAACTGCTTTGGAAGAACACCCTATGCAGGCGAAATATTGGTGAAATGCATATTGTGGTTGCAATAATGGCTATCTACTTTTATAAACATTACATACGTACTCCTATGACGAAGGAATCATGTAGGGTTAACGTCAGTGGTATAGGCTACTTAAGCGCCATCCACTGTAGTTGGTTTACGTAGCACTATCCAGGGCTACCATCCGTGCAAGCACAAGCTCTACGTATCAGCTTACGGCTTCTGGTGTTGGCAATACCCATGTTTCTGTCAGCATCGTTACACAACTGTAAACAACTGGTTATATGTAACATATGCGACTGTTCAACATGTCTGTGCGTGCAACATTGGTAAATATCTTTAGCGTCATTTCATAACATTTCGCTCAATAAAAAAAAATTGCAACCTAGTCACCTTATTTTCGGATGCTTCGCATAACATCGATTCCCATGGTACTTGGGATCTGCCTAATTTTTTTCATAGGCATGACACTGAAGGAATTCAATACAGACAGAGAACTGATATGTTCATTCTGCTCGTATCGCGGCCCAACCACGAACACATAGCACTAAATTATTACCATTCATCCCTAGAGCAAATATATCAAGTAACTGCATTTTCCAATCATACACCACAACGGCAGTAAGGATGTATAAGCACGTCACCAATGCGAATACCTTTCTGGCTGACTTTCCATTTGCTCCTATATATCTCTTAGCTGAGTGACCATTCTAATGAATTGGGATGTTAAGGAAATTATTGGCTATGCGTTTCGGTGCAAGATGCGTGCACGCTAGCAGAGCATAGCATAGCTTTGTGTAGCATAGTAGTGCAAGGGGTCGGGAAAGGGTAGTGAGGTTGAGGAGGAGGGAAAAGAGGAGGGGAGAACAAGTGTAAAGAGACAGGAAGAGAGTGAGAAAGAAAGTGAGAAATAGAAAGAAAAAAAGAACGCGATAGAACGACTACAGAGACAGAGAGAAAGAAAGATGTATAAAGAAAGAGAGAAATAGAGAGAAACAGAGAGAGAAGAAGAGAGAAATACAGAGGGAGAAAGAAATACTCAGAAATATGTTGGCCGACTGCGAACAGGAGACTTAACAAAGTTGCAAATGTGTATCTCGGAGTTTATTTTCTACTGGCACTGAAATATTGAATCAGCACTCATCAAACGCCTAAGTATTGTCGCTTTCGTTGCGGTTTCCTGTGCAAGAAATTTAATAATATTGGTGCATGGGGGGAGAGTTCTATTTGAATATGTGAAGCGCAGTATCTTGACTGCATCTTTGAAGACCGACTTTGAAAGTGCCACATGTGTGGGACTTGAAATTGACGAGCACGCAAGATGCAGTTAGACGTGCTTGTAGTATGGCCGGTGGTCTCTGAAAATTTGAATCGGAGCGTTCATTTAGATTCCTTTTACCTACGTATAACCTGCTGTCGGCGACGTCAGATTCGTATAATAGATGTGTAGCTTGATGTGAGCTTTAAGTTGCTTACTTCATTTCGCTTCAGGATTATCCGACACTACATTTTTATATAAAAAAAGTCAGACGTAACGTCAATGTAACGACACGTTCCAATTTTCGAAATGTAACTGTAACGCGTTCTTTCGCATTACAGGAACTTGTAACGGAAACTCGTTCCAAAATTGGGAAGGAACGAGGAACGAGCTTTCGTTCCTGTTTTAGAGGAACGTGCACAACACTGCGCGGAACTACCGTGGCTCTCCCAGCGGTGTATGCAGCTGTCGCACCACCTGTCGTGCGCGCCGCTGTAGAGCAGAGGATTCCTGGAGGAGAGAAAGGGGGGAGCGTACGAGAGGAGAGAGGGGAGAAGGGGACACGCATGCGCTGTGGGGGACGCGGGAAGGAGGGACGGACAAAGCCCCGCAAGCACATGCAAGCAAGATCAAGGAATGGAGTCAACGGGACGCGGGCGCCGCTCCGTAGAGTAGAGGATTCCTAGAGGAGAGAAAGGGGAGAGCGTAGGAGAGGAGAGAGAGGGGGGTGTGGGACGCGGGACGCGGGAAGGAGGGACGGACAAAGCCCCCGCAAGCACATGCAAGCAAGATCAAGGAATGAAATTAACGTGGGCGACAGACACCACCGGTAGTGCGCGTTATTCTTTGCTTGCACCCACCCCCTGCCTAGCCATTGCTAAGCAGCCACTATGTATGTGCTCTCGGCCACGACTCTGGTGACGGCGGTGGTGGTTGACGGCCTTATTGTACTACTGTGTTCTGGTTCGCATAGTGGGTGCTTCCCTACTTCATGAAAGTGACTGGACGCGGGACGCGAGAGGGAGGGACGGACACAGCCCTGGAGCATAAGATGCTTCGCATCTAAAAAAAAGAAATAGCAGGACCCTTGTAAGCCTTAGATGCCTCATCAAACGGGAAAATTGACCGTCGGCATCGGCAACACGAGGAATGCCAGAAATCATAATCACGTGATAACATCACCATATGATGTCATCCTAGCGTCACCCGATGATGTCATCACATGAAATCGTCGCTTATTCAAAGTGGGTCGACCATGGAGGGGGCAATGCAAAATAAGGTGTAGTCCCGAAAGCTTTCGGAATGGTGGTGGAAGTTAGTGCATCGACTGAGAAGAAAAAAAGATGCTTTCGCCTTCGGGTTGTCTTAAGCGAAGGCATAAGGGACCATGTGTTTGCATTATACAATTTTCAGTCTATCTATGGGGCCTTAATTCCGGTTCGTAATTGCAAGTTACGTCGAAGTCCAGGTTAGAACCCATCCGAGTGTTTCCTTCCGGAAACAGATATAGTTGAAGAGAGAAAGAAGACGAAGAACACTGTCACCTCGAGGTCGTCGAAGCGTTCGCAGGCACCTTCGCGATGTCCTTTGATGCCGAGTGCTCCCGACGAGCCGCCTGCTGCGACGTCCCAGCTTCCACCAACGATGCTGCGCCACCTGCTCCTGTAGCTTCGACAGGACGTCGCCAGAAGGTCCCGGCGCGTCCGATGAATGTGCAGCCGGTGCTGTACAGTAATGCGCTGACCGTAAGTTTCCGATCATGTTCTATAGATGACCATACTGATGTAAAGGCGGAACTTAATGATTCACTCGACCGGTCACCTTCGAGCGCTCTCGTGCTGCCTTTTGCGTAGGACTGGCCGAAGTCGAATGCCCGAAAGACATTCTTCC
This sequence comes from Rhipicephalus appendiculatus, assembly GCA_030522465.1. Classification (NCBI taxonomy): domain Eukaryota; kingdom Metazoa; phylum Arthropoda; class Arachnida; order Ixodida; family Ixodidae; genus Rhipicephalus; species Rhipicephalus appendiculatus. The sequence continues at coordinate 8,799 of JALIZH010007267.1, forward strand.
GCGAGGAATCGGCGCAACAGAAAAACTCCCGCAGGCAGCATGGAAGAAGAAGACTATGTGTGACCTTTTAGGAGCGAAGCAGCTTAGAGCGGAGTTCAATCCGGTGGTGGTGGTGTGCCTCCTGACCACCCTCACTGCGCATGCGCCTACTCTCTCTCCCACTCTCCTCCTTTACGCAGGTGTTCGGTCGCCTTCCTTCCTCCTTCCCCACGCTGCCGCCACGCACTCTCCTTCTTTACGCAGGCGTTTGGTCGCCTTCTCTCCTCCCCTCCCGCGCTGCAGCCTGTAAACCCAATCCCTCCTCTCCCTCCCCCATTTCATATAAGCGCGTGCGCTAGATCGAGGAAGTCTTGCTTGTATCGTGCGGTCGCTCCGTCGGTTCCCATCGCTGCAGTTGTCTCGAAAGCCTCGCTACCCTCGCCGCAGACTCGCGTTGTCTCTCTGTAGCGGAAGCGGTAGCTCGACGCCGACGCTTGGCTTCGACGGCCGAGTGAACGTAAACAGAAACTTGGTGTGCACCCCCCAATGCTGCTTCGCATCCCCTCATGGTTCACTTTAGTGGGAGATGGTGTAATTTTTTTGTTGCTCTTATTGCCCGCATCAACTTTGCAGGGCCACCTAGTCCAACAGGTTATTCCTGCTAAGGTGCACATTAACACAGTGCACTCAGGTCGCCCAATTTTAAATCGAAGCACACAAGGGGGGTGCGGGGCGTAAGGCACTTTCCATTTCAATTAGAATTCAGCCGAGAAAATTCAGGGCACATGACCTCTAAAATGTATGTGCTAAAGTGCATCTCTGAAGTGAAGAAAAACTTTGATGGGGGGTTACTTTATACAGATACAAAATTGCTTCCACAGAGAAGAACTGGTCATCCGGATCAGGCATGCTTTCTCTAATTTTAGTGCCGACAGGCTTTCGCATTGTTGTAGAATGAATGGAAGCGTGACAGAAACCCGTTGACCATACCATTATGACGTGATTAAGGGTAGGGATATGAGCTTGTTGGTACATCTTCACTTTAAAAGGAAGCGAAACGAGGGACATGTAATTTTTCGCTAGCGTGTATGCCATGCTCTTTTTGCTGTCATTGTGTTTCATTTCGCTGGATTCTGTGGGCTTCTTTGTGCTAATTTTTGGAACCATCACTTTTTGTATTCCTCTGCTATGAACGTGATTGGGGTTTACATGACATGAAAAGTTTCCCCATAGTAGCTACTCCTCGGAAGGCACCGATCGCTGTATGGGGATGGTACCTTGTCGTATTTAGCGCCTTAATAGACTGTTTCAAATTTTTGTAAATGCGAGAATATTCTTGCTATAACATCACTGGTCCACTTCGACTTGGCTTTTCCTTCTGAGTCAACTGTCCATCCTCCCCCCCCCCCCCCCCCCACGCACACACTTCTGAAGGTTTCTGCGCCGAACGGGGTATTGCATGGCCTCCGTGTCGCCGCACCTTTGGCCAAGCGACGATGTCATGGGATGACGTCACCATCTGGAGACATTTTATGTGAAGTCATCGTGACGTCACTAATTTTGAGGATCTGGGACGTCTTAGATGAGGTTATCTGTAAACGCGTAACCTTTTATGTCGTTTGTGTCAACGCTACTGCCGATATCGATGGTCACTTTTCGCGTTTGATGAGGTAACTAATGTTTTGGCCTTAACACCTCCAACGAACAAGATGTTATGTACTGCTTCCTTCTTTTAGCTTTTCAAAAAATCAAGATGGCTAGTCAATTTCACGTAATATGAACGCGAAATAAAACGCGTTGTCGTTGCAAACAGAACTCCATTCTCTTTATCGCAGGGTTCGGGGGCTCTGCTCCCGTCGGTAGAGTACGCAACGGCCGGCCCAGCATTCGCAACGTCCGGTGACGGCGGGTGCGATGGCGGCCGCGAGAGGCGGAGGACCAACAACGACAGCCAGCGAATGCGCGAGGAGATAATGGCGCTCGCCCGTTCTCCAAGCTGCTGGCGTCCGCTGATGGTCTTCGTCTTCAGCCTGGTGATTGGGACCACGCTCGCGCTGGCCGCCTACGGATTCAGGCACTCCCGCCTGCGCAGGGGGAGGATGCCCCCGTCGCGGCAACGGCACGTTCTAGGGTGCTGCGGACTAACGGCGAAACCACCGCTGGCACC
>JALIZH010007271.1:0-29779 GCA_030522465.1 Rhipicephalus appendiculatus
ACCTATTTGCGTCGCCACTGCTGCGCGCTTCTGGCGGACGCCGCAGACGTGGTATGGGCATGCCAGCTCAATCCTTCTTTACCCCCGAGCCCCAACCCAACCCGAGAGGACTGGGAGGCGGCCCTGCTCGGTTGCTAGGACCTTCCCGGCCCAACAAGCCATGGTCTGGCGTGCCAGGACAGCGGCCACGACCAATGGAGTCCCTGACTAGGGACTCCACCTTGTACTGTAAGGGAGCTGACCCACTAGGGGCTGATTTCCCTTACAACCTCTCTTAATAAATGTTTACCACCACCGTCACCAGACGCTGAGTCATGCGCAGGCTAGCATGCGTGCTGCTTTTGCCTTGAGGATGCGGCGTAGTAAGGGGCGTTCAGAAGCTGACAACGAGAGCAGCGGCTGCGCGCGGTTTTTTGCCCGCTCGTTTGAGGTCCGATGCGCACACCCATACATTAACAGTCCGCGTAACCGCCATCGACGCAGTTACAGCAGTTGCTTTTCGATGAGATACCAGAAATGCGCATGTTCGGGTAGGTGGTCCATAATATTTTCTTAGAGCGAAAGACTTCATTTTAACAAGGGACGAAATGAATGCGACAGACACAAGTGCTTGTCTGTCGCCTTCATTTCGTCCCATGTTAAAGAAGCTTTTTGCCCTAAGAAGAAAGTATAGATATACCAGGAACGATTCGCGGGAACTTCGTAACACCTTGTTTTTTTCTTAAGTCGGTGGTTTGCGAACCAATTACGCAAACAAGGATCATTGTACATGTAACATATCGAAGGATGCATTCATTATAGAGAATCTGAGTGCCTTTGCATGCGATGAGCTCAGCTTCCATACAACTTAGGAGCGCTACCAGTTTAAAAGCATAGCGCAGCATTTCTTTTTTTTTCGTTTTTGAGTCAGGTATTTACTACCCGATTGACAGCGAGCGAACCACGACATATGAGATCTCAAGGAAAGACGCACTGACATCTCAATACATGCATAACAAAACATGTTCTCTAGCAAAAAAAATAAAAAAAAATAAAATGAAATAAAAAATAAAAAAAGAGCCTTGGATTTGGATTTTGCTGTTTTAGATTATTTTAAATATCTGTAGAGCATGCCGCTGATGCTTCGAATACTGGACAGTTTATGACAAACACACCGCGAAGATATTTGTTGTACAACTACAGAACCTTTACGCTGACAGGAAATCGATACACCGCGCAAATGGTCTCTGGGAATTATTTGCAGAAATGCTAGACAATGTCGCTCTTACTATATAGGCGATAAACGTGCGTTGAGTCGTGGTACGCGACAAGAGCACATTTCCAGGACTTTTACAGGCAGTTCTAACCGTGCTGTTATGTTAAATCTTAAACAAGGGAACGACGAGGACAAGCGCGAACTTCCAACTATCATTTATTAAAGCAACACACAAATATATACCTGTCACGTGAGATCACAAGCATATCAGTCAAAGCACAAGGGTGAAAAAAAACTAAACAAAAAGCTGCGAAATTGCGCAGGAACAGCCCGTTCCCACACCTTGCTTTAACCGTGCGCTTTTTAACCAGTGGCCATAATGTTATTGCCCTCAAAAGCAGTGCTAAAGAATTCGTTGCTGTTTGTATTCCTACGTTTTGAGAACACCACGTTTTTTTGCATTTCGTGCACATTGATTAGCTCATCCAACTGCTTTGCTAGTAATAATACTGAGGTGACCTAAATTCTATACGCACTAGCGACCGACAGACAGCTTTTTTGTTGATGCAAGCTGGCTCAAAAGGTGAATTGGCGTGACCTCGAGCTTTAATTGCCGTTTCTTGATGGCGCATTATTTGCTACGTTGTCGATTTTCTTAATTATTTTTTTCGCACATTTTCAGAAAAAAAGAAAACGAAAATTTTACAGCCTGCTTGCGCTGTAGAAGTTTACGTGAATAATTACTCTGTATGAAACATCTTTACTGCTAAGGGAGTCCTATGCAGCAACAGATGTCTCCATTAGGCTTAACTAGGTGTAATTTGCATAATTCTGCTACATCAAACTCGAGTACCTCGGGTGATTTAGATGTCACACACATTGATCAGTCATAATTATAATTGGTGTTAACGCTAATTAGACTTAGTTTAGCTTAATGAGACTCGACTCGGTCAGGATTAATTCGTTTCTTCCTGAGCATGGATTCTCTGAGCTCATGGGGAATTCGACTTCAATTACTTTAATTATTTGGGTTTAATTAGATATGACAATTAGACCTAATTATGATCCGATTAGTTAGGAGATGCCATGATGAACCATGCTTAATCAAATTTATCTATACTTACCTTCGTGCTACCTAATTAGCTTAGTTATGCATAATTAGTCTTATGTCGCGTAAAGCTCCAGTATCTAGGGTGTGTTTGGTTGGATCTCAGGCTGACTAGTCAGGCTTCATTATTAATTAATGCTAATTGTACTTGAATGAGCTTAATTAGCATGGGGTCGGTAAGGAGTAACTAGTATCTTCGTGTGCTTGGCTTCTCTGAGCTCATGGGGAATTCGACTTGAATTGGCCACGAATAGGTTTGCCTTATTTAGACTAATTATGCTTGGCTAAGTTAAGGGATAGCATGATCAACTATACCTAATTAGATATGGCTATACTTACTCATCTGGGCTCATATAAACTTAACTTGGCTTAACATGGAAACAGCAAGCTGGACTAGGCTTAATTAGAATCTGCTTAATTAAACCTACTTATGCTTGGCATTATTAGGCAATACCATGCTCAACAAGGTATGATTAGCCTCGGCTACACTTACTCAACTAGGCTTAACTAGGCTCACCAAAGTTTAACTTGGCTTAACGCGACAAAGGCAAGGCTCGGCTGAGAAAACTTAAATTTGTATGCCTGGCTTCATTAGGTTACACGATGGTAGCTATGCTTAGTTAGGCTAATTTACCGGGGTAAAATACGACGCGAGCCCGGCGCTTGAACCGGCCCGCCGTATACGTAAAAGAACGGCACATATTCAATGGAGCAAAGAAAGCGACACCCAGTTGTTTTGGCTACGAGCGCCGTAACCCCTTCAGGAAGCGCAACATGAGAGGCCACCTGATACGACGGGACGCGCATGCGCACGGCAGCAGGAGCCGCGTCGGTAGAGGGCGCGTCGATCTACAGACGCGGCTTCTGCTGCCGTACGCATGCGCGTCGATTCATTCTGTCACGCGATCCCGTGGTCTGTACACTTTTGCTCACGCCTGTACATAGACACCGTCCATTCAAACTTGTTGCAGCGGCACGCAGAAATGTACAGCCGCCTTTTTTTTTTTACCTGTAGACGTAGCGGGCATCGTTTGAGTGATAATTTGCGTGTTCAGAAGTAAACAGAAATAAAGACACGTCTACAATACAAACTACATTGTATATTTTAAACAACAGCATCGCGAGGCGAACGAGGCAGCAGCGACGAGGCGACTGACGAAACCCGGGCACGGTCGCTGGGACGCACGTGGTTGTTGCGTAAACAGAGGCGGTCGGCCAAGGTCCGAGATGCGCTGGCTGTAGCTCGTGTTCGCCGACCGCATTCGGCACGCGCACAGGAAACACTTCACGGCGTCAACGTGGAAGTTGAACCCTGACTGTTTTCCCTCTGCTGTGCTGCTACAAACCTGAACGCGGGGGCGTCGACCGCCCAGTCGATAAGCACCGTATAACGAAGCACGCCGGCGAAATGAAGCAGAATGCGTGCATGCCCGCGACGAAAAGTCCTGTGCAGCTGTCTTCTGCCACGCTGTTCCGGAAACCGGACACCAGAACGCCAGGAAACCGGCGCTTATTGACTCGGCGGTTGAGGCTCGCGCGTTCAGCTTTAAAAAAATGGGTAGGTGTAACCTTAGAGTCCGTGTGGATCGTGCGCAGGCTCATTTCAGTTCACGATAATCTAAAAGCCCGCGCCGTTATTGCGGCGCTCCCGCCTCTGCCAAAGGACAGAGGCGCACAGCGAGACACCGTGCCAGACACAGTGAAAGGCGGACGCATTGAGAGAACAAGAGGCAGGGTAGGTACCAGCGAGCGCTGGCCGAATGTGGCAGGGTTCTGTTTGGTGTCGCAGAAGTCGGTTGCCAGATTTGGGGTTCAGTGTTGGGCCAGACTGCTGCCAGATTTATACGTCGACGGTTTTCCGGAGAGGTAACTTCTGCTCTCTCTATCACGGATCGCTTCGCTCTCCTACTGTTTTAACTAGCGCGCCTGCTGCGCCGACTCAGTATAGCGCCAACCTGCTCTCACTGTAGAGCGACTGCTCACTATAACGCCAGTTTTACTAGCGTCTTTCCTTACCTGCCGTCACTATAGGCTACTGCTCACTATAAGGCCAGTCAAATATTTTGCCAGCGTCCGTGGAGTGCCGGTGTCAGTGGGGCGGCCATAACCCCCCAAGTCTGGCAACCGACTTCTGCGACACCAAACAGAACCCTGCCCATAATTGAACTGAAAACCACGGCTGGCGACTTACCCGACATTGCGTAGCAGTAACCAAACAATCTCCGAAATACCGAAGCGTGTAAAATCTCTTCTATCGAAGAAAAAAAAAAGCGGCGTGCCGTAGAGGAGAGCCGACCGAACAACGAATCGCACGACTGCGCTGCTAGCACTGACAGAGAACACCTACCCAACCTACCACTTCAGAGAACGGAAACTGTATCTTTGGCTGTAGTACGGAAATAAGGGTAGCGGCGGCGTACTGAACTGCAATACCGCGAGACGAGATGGCGCTGCAAGTACTATCATCATCATTATACAAACGCATTTTTTTCGCTGCTGGTTCGCGCGGGTCGCGCTCCTGCGCTCCTCGCTCCCTGTTTTTTTTTTTTGTTTCTTTTTTTTAATTGCGGTTCGCGTGTCTAGTTATCGCCAGGTGACCAAACTGGCCTTGACTGGCAAAAACAACGACAATCAAGTAAGGTTTGCATCGTTTATTGCGAGTGCCCAAGCAGATACAAACGATGTATACCAGTCAGGTCCAAACAAAACAAGTCACTCATAGATATCGAAAGCTTTTAACCCATGTGTAAAGACTCTTGAAAGCTAACAAAGATGTGCATAAAACTGAACACCGACATCGCTGAACGAACGTCGCTCTCATTGTGCTGCAGCGTTCGAATTTAATAGCGTAGCTTCAGGACAAGGGTCTTGCCGTTAGCTATGCGGCGCTTGCCAAATTTTGTTGATCTTGAAGTGAGTGTGTGTTGTTATGGGCGTCGGCTGGGGGGTGCAAAAGGGGCACTTGCCCCCCTCAAGCCACACCATCACGTACCCCCCCCCCCCCCGCTAAGCTACACCAGCACTCTCCCCCTCCCTTAGCCACGATGAAACACGGGTTTGCACCCCCCCCCCCCCCCCCCCCAAGACAAAATCCTGCCGACGCCCATGCGTGTTGTGGAATCGGGAATGAACCGTGCACAACGCCGACAGATAGTTATCGTAGTGAGGGCAATGTAGTTTTGCTAAATTTGTCACGTAAACAATAGCGGATGTGCAGTTCTGCATCTTTATAGCTCTGCGATGTTACACCTTGAGTGCTTTACAAATGAGCAATATCGACAGGGTAGGCGTGAATTTTTTAAATCTCGGCCGTGAGCCCTATCATGGGTATTATGTATTTAGGTGGCAGGTGGAAAAATGCATTTTCAGGCTTGTTCTGTTCCTCATTATAGTTGAGTTACACAGTTACTACAGCTAGAATTTCTCGTCGCAAGTAGTAATCGGTCTGTTTAGTATGCAACGAAGATGAATGCTATTCGCAATGCCCATAGACTGTCGCGCTCCTAGCGGAATTTAGGAGCGTCCTCTCATGGATGATCAGTAGACGACACCATGGCAGCCCTACGCAGTCGCGCACTTGTTCGGCTGTGTTAGCGGAAACAAACACTACGAGTTTGCATGTTTCCTGCTTCAGTGAACAAACCAGGCCCTGACACGATAAATCTGACTCGTTCTTGCGAGACGCGATTTTCGTGAAAATACGTGCCAACTCGCGCGTTCAACGATGACCCACATCGTACAAATATCAGCTTCGCGAGGTTTTGTGTAGCCACGTAGGTTAGTTAAACGCTGTCGTCTGACGTTCTCAGTTGAAACTCACCTTGTTTTACTTGCACATAGCATTCGTCAGTGCTCTTGTAGTGCATGAATTTATAACATTGTAGGCGGGAAGTCGCGCGAGCTAGCGATGTATAACTGAGTAATCTCAAATTGGCTAGCGCTGCGCCGCTTGTTTTTGTACGTTTGTTGATAGATGGCAGCACTCTGCAAGCGATTTGTTTGTTCACCGGTTATGAGAGCAAGAAGTTCTGGGCACCCAGATCCCCAGATAACGTTGTGACGAGGACTAATCGAATCGTTCGGCGGAGGAAATTCTTCAGATTGCTTTCAGCAATGATGTTAAGAGGAACCACCTTGACGACGAGGATTTTTCACTGGACGGAGAAGGCTGTGAAAGTGTGTGTGTGTGTGTGTGTGTGTGTGTGTGTGTGTGTGTGTGTGTGTGTGTGTGTGTGTGTGTGTGTGTGTGTGTGTGTGTGTGTGTGTGTGTGTGTGTGTGTGTGTGTGTGTGTGTGTGTGTGTGTGTGTGAGAGAGAGAGAAGGAGTGTGACAGCGACGATTTACGATCAGCTGCTAACTCACGAGGAGCGAGTTGCACTTCACGTCCCCTCGCGCGCTAATGTATTTTCACGCTCGTAAGTCACTTTGATTGTATTTAACGTATAGTATCCTTCAGCGAGATCAAAATAAAAACATAGTTTTTCTTGTACATTGCACGTAGCGCAATAGACGTCAGACTCTGCCCAGGCGGCGCTGCGAAAAAACGCCGCCACCAGCGCTCTCATCACCGCCCTGGCCATAACTGGGTAGTGCAAAGAGAGCCGTCCGCAAGCGAATATATAGAACCACCCCTCTTTCGTTGGTGTTGAGGCGCGGTTTCCTGAAAATCAAGGACCTGGAAAGCTTCTTCCGCCAATCCACCCCTCGCTTCAGAAAAGTAGGAAGCTCATCAAAGCGAACTGCGGGTACAGCGCAAAAGATGTTTCAGTTATTTTGGCGTGCTGCTGCTCGCAAGTGCAAGCAAGCATCGCATGACATCGAGTTCGAGGCAAGCACTCCGACGGGCGTTCTGTAACGCCTAAATGCGTTAAATTTGGGCACACACATAATGTGAGAGCGATGAAGTACGTACACGAGCAATGCATCTCACAATCAATGGTACGAAGCTCACTTTATCAGGCACGAATGGCCCCGGCGATTTTCGCTTTTGCAGTTGCATTCTCCATCCATCTTTCGCTTCCTGTGCCTTGAACTGTTTTATTACGCATCCTCGAATGTTCTGGTGAGGGTTGTCTTCCGTTTGTATATACTGCAAATGGGGACACGCGCGTGTCCACTTTATCGGTGTACAACGAAAGGCAAAACCGTGGCCTCCGAGATAGCTCCGGCAATCGCGGAGACCACGGGCAAGAAAAACCTGAAGGTGGTCTCGACCAACTTTTAGCTATTGACTTGTATGACGCGCGTGTTAGCATGTGCTAGTTAAAGCCGGAACTTTGAGCCTTCAAAGCGTATCTGCGCGATGCTGTAGTGGTGACGACCATTTCAGATTATGGGTGGTTGCGGAGTGCACGATGTTTATCGCGCGCGTCACCAGTCTGCATTTTACTGTTGCACGGCGCGCACCGCTGTCAGAGGCTCTGCTGAGCTTCATAGTCGAGGTTACAACGGTTCTCCGTCAAGGCTACTCAGGACAATAACAGGAGACCTATACATTATAACACATGCGACCGGCTGTGGAACGCGAGTAATTCGCTAACCCAACACGTTCGCAACGGCCCGTATCCAGCGCTCTCGCCGTTCTGCTTTGAGCGACAGCTACGGAAATCGGTAAAACTGAAGTCCTCCGTGGCAATTCACAACGCAAGTCGAATGAGGCCTTTCTTCGTAGCACGCGGAGCTGTTGCGTCTGCTCTTGTTTTCGCCGTCGTACTGGCGAGTGATCCAACAAGCACTTCGTGGCGGTTCGGTTGCGCGTCCGACTAGCGGAGAGACATTCGTAGCTCTTTTTCTGAGGGTTCAATGCGCAAACACACCTAATATTTAGCTCAATCGTCGTTTCGCACTCGCCAGTTGCACCTGCTTGCACAGCAAACTGTGCAAGGGAGTCGGACTTCGCACTACCCAAAACTGCTCCGACAGGTGGCGCTACGTGTCTGCAAAACTCCAGAGTCTGACGTCCATTATTGTGGATATTATCGAGCGCCGCACAGTGATGTTCCGTGCAGGGAATTTTCCCTTTTTCAGGGAATTTTCGACAGTCCATTTTGGACGAAAGGGAAAAAGGGAATCTTCGCGATATTGCAGGGAATTTTGAGGGGCGGTGAAATTTTTTTTTATAACGATCAAAAGACTGTGGACATGAGGCTTTCGCATGTCGCAATCGTTTCTGGCGCATGTAGCGCGCCAAACCACAGCCTCTAAGGTTCGTTTTTAAAGACCATAGTCTTTAAAAACCCAGTCAATATATATTGACTGGGTTTTAAAGACCCAGTCAATATATATTTAGTCACTTCACATTTATTTTTTTTTCTTTACGGTAGTTTGCAGAACCGTTCCTAATCAAGTCAATAAAATGTTAAATACCGCCACAAAAACTTGTTTTATTTCACAATATTTAGTCACCATTATTGAAAAGTTGACGTGCTTTTTGTACAAAATGTGGTGCATATAGATACAGAGCGTCTGCTAGGCACATTAATGTACGCCACGTCACTCAGTAACAAAAAAAAAAAACAACAATAATAAACTTTTCTTCTTATGCAGTGGCCGTGTGCATGAGCATGTACAGCATTCCTTCCGCATCGCATACCGCTTAAAGCGAGCTCTAAGGTAGCTCCTTCGTAGTATTAGAAGCCGATCTCAGAGGCGATGCTTTGAGTTGGGCAGGAAAGAAGAGAAAGCGTTGGGAAGAGCCTGAAACACGTCGAACACTATATATATATATATAAAGCTTTTTTTGTGCAGGGAAATATGCGGGAATTTTTGGCGATGTATGCGGGGAAAAATGCCGGAAATGGGGAATTTTCGGGCCTGGGAAAGGGAATTCTTCTGTCCAGGACGGGACATCACTGGCGCCGCATTCCGCCAAAACACTCGAGTTCGGAACAGGGAAGCGAAATGGTTAGAGCGATGAAACGTGCAGTCACGGCCACAATCCACGCCTATCGGCTCACTTCTCCTGTACTTCACCGGTACCTTCCTGATCGGCATAGTTGTTCGACGCATTTTCGCAACGTCGAAGAATTCGCCGTTGCGAAAAGCATACGTGCGTGTTCTTTTCGATATTCATGTTTCGATCGTGCTGATCGGAACCTGCGGCATCCGAGTGCAGTGAATTGCGCACGGCTTGAGTCTGAGCATGGCTGTGACACAAGCGCTCCTGAATAGGGTGTTAAATGCTTGTGTTCAGTTGAAGAAGCAACTCCGCGTTCCTGACTGCGCAAGTAATGACGACGGCGTATGTTTGCAAACCATCGCCACGTTAAACATTCGGTCCCGTGCAGCAGCGATGGCGCTACTCGCTAGCGGCCTACCACTGCGGCAAATTCGTCAGGCAGGCTCGGTACACAGTATCTCGGAGTGCCGTTCAGGTCATACGTCAACTGTAGTTCATGAAGTGTTCTGCAGCACGCACAGGATTTCGCACAGCATCGCTTATGTACGGTAACGGAGCTGAAATATAACCTTTCACACCGCTGCAAATAATTAGGTGGCGAGCTTCCATGGTTTGAGAAAGCATTTCGGTCTCATATCTATTTCAGTGCAACTCATGACTTCATCCGGTTAAAGTGGCACGGGCTGTACGTGCGCACGTCCTATCTGTTCCTATGCTAACAAACGGATTGACCCTCCATCGGGCGCCATCTTGAATCGTACAGCGCGCCACGTATAGTTCGTGGGCATTGCGAATAGGATCAGAGATGTGAGGTGAGTGCTTATAGATTCAAGAAGCACAATTCTATGAAAATAAGCTTTAGGCACGTATTTTACATTTTTTGTTGATTGTACATCTTTGTTGGTGCTCGCACAGTACGCTAAACTGCTCAACTATGAGCACAATCGCTGTATTGTATAGACACGTCCATAGAACTTGAGAACTCTATTGGAAGCAAACACTCACGAAATCAACTGGTGGAGCATTGTGTGAACCTGTGCCGATGCTGGATCAATAAAGGTCATATATATTATATGCTTGTTATTGTGTTATTTACTTTTTTAATATACTTGTGTTTGGAAGCTGAAGTTTGTTTTCGCCCTGCTTCTTCTAGAGGGTTTGGCTTGAAATACCTACTCTTGCAGTGTGGCTGTGGATAAGTCAAGTTTATGTATGTTTTAACTACCTTTTTGATCGCCTTTTTTTTTTCGTGACAGAAGTGCACGTACTTTCACTTCATAGTGGTAGGCACTATAACTGTGTCATGTTAGCTTAATCAAACAGCAGAAGTAGGTGTGCTCAAACAAGCTTGGGACGTTTCTCTACTATATGGGGGGGGGAAAAAAAGACTACCACATCCAATGAGCACAATCCCACTCATCAGGACAACGTAAACATGGTGGGTTAAGCTGCGCTGCAAGAAGTGCTCGTCACATTTACAATTTTTTTATTAGCTGTAAATAATTTGAAAGGTCCCATTGAACATAAGTGCAAATGATAATGTCATTGAGCACAGCCTTGTGAAACTTTGGCATACCTTTTTGTAAACTTCTATGATTTAAACACAGTTAAGGCAGAAGTTTTGAGCGTAGTTTGTAAACTGTCTCACAAGGCACGACTAAATGTCAGAAAGACTTAATTCTCCTCAATGCCGTCATGTTCGTTTTCTAATATACTTTATAATTTTGATGATTCACAAGCTAACCACCATATGATCATGAGTCAAACAGAAGTGGACAACTCTAGATTGATTGACTGACTGGGGTTTAAACAAACGCCGTTGTAGCCTTAAATAAGACAGGACTGCTTGTCGCAACAGTTTTTCCAGCGACACCTCATGTTCACATTTTTTAGGGGCGAAGCTCCTCAGGGCGTAGGCTAGTCCGGCGTCGTCCTGCGTTGCCGTCGTCGTCGTAGTAGTAGCCACCCCTGTACGATGACGATGACGCTGCCATCAAGGCACAGCACATGGAATGTACCCACTATGCGTCATAACGATGACGCTGATGACGATCATGACGCTGATGATGATGACGATCGCGATACCATACAACACATGGCATCGCGATATGGTCTCACATGCATATCGTTTGACCACATGCAACCAACCACCATCCGAAGGAACCTGCATCGATCTCGTCTTTGCAAACTTTCGACTACGACCCATCCAGGAACCGCTCTCCCTCCATTTCACCGACCATAAAGCCGTTATAATGAAGGGGGGAACGGAAGCCACGGCTTATGTAAACGGTAACCACGACCAACGAAGAAACGAAAACAAAACGGAAAATCACGGCTCACGAATAAAATATAAATTTCTTGTATATATACACACAGTGTTTGTCACGTCTTTGATGATGTACTGGGCGAATTTCACGGAAGATTCACGGTTTACCGATGTACCTCCGGAGCTTCGCCCACTCATCATCATTCACTCCGTGGATATGCTGGGATTTTTTTGTCCTCCATCTTCCGTCTTTCCCTGAACTTCAGGCGCAAACCTAAGCAGACGAATGTGCTTGCATTTCATCCCCATCGAAATGTGACGAACCACTGTGGATGGGAGTAAAACCTGCGTCATTAGCTCAGCAGTGCCACGTAATGTAACTAATGCACAGAGCTAGTGTTCCATTTCAACGCTATTGCAGTGTAGATTGCATGACAGAGTAGACAGCTAATGCTTGTGGGCAATTGTAACCACCCCTCCATAAGATGCCTGGTAAACCATTCACAAATACAGCATTCCAAGCGCGAGGTTCAAAATGACCTGTTGTAGCAGACGTTCACATGTTTCACCACCCTTGCAGAGTGGACATTCGGGGGTAGTCATCCTGTTGTTGCATGACAGTCCTGGAAAAACAAGTAATGACCAGATAGGTATATGCATAATCAATGAATATGCATTTTTGCAAACGTAAACATATAAACATTGTGAACAACCAAACAGCAGTTTGTTATAAATGTAAGCGTACGTTATAATGCATGTTGTATCACTCGAGGTAGCTTCATTAATAGGCGTGTCATGTAACAGGTGCCTTCCCATTGCATACAGCTGTTTCCTTGTCAGGCCAGGAGGCTATGCCAGAAAAGAAAAACACAAATATTTCTGATTACAGTAACGGTTTCTTTGTCACACTAAAGTGAATGTACGCCCATAATTATGTGCAACTTTTGTTGGACTAAATGTGTAGTAAAAATAGCCTAAACTGACAACGTGGATAAATGATCTAAACCTTGATTCTCAAATGCGACTATTTTTTGGACTGGTATACAGGCTAGTTACGAAAATACAAGTGAGGCGTTAGTGATGTATTTGCCTTCCTTTTTTTGCAGCGGCCTGGTTTGTTACCAAACGATAAACTTCCGTAATGCACTTCTATTGACTCAGCAACTCGCTCCCACGTGACTCCACGCCGCAAAGAACCCACGTTTTCTCGGCCACAGAGCATGACACGTTGGAAAATTTAATATTGCAGTGCGTCGCCTCCGTGTGACACCCACGCAATACCGGTGGTAAAAAAAGCCGGCAGATCCCACGCGCTGTGGGAATCGATGTAATGCGAAGCAGCCACGAACGATAAAATCATGCTTTACATAATTTGCATATCATGTTTTGCATGTTACGACCTGTCATTTGTGTTCGTCATGCAGTCACGTCGCGATATACCATTTTTTGTGTATGTCAAGCTAGCGAACTGGACGCAAGCGCGCCATGAGCGTGGCATGTAAATGGCATTGTAGATTACATACATGCCAAGATTTTCATGTTACCACCTGCCAGTTATGTTCGTTATACAGTCATGTCACTCAATAACAAATTTGGTGTATATCAAGCTAACGAAACGGCCGCGAGCACGCCATGGGCGTGGCATGCAAGTCATGTCGCACATGACAAGTCATGATTTCCGTATTAGCACTTCTCACTTATGTTCGTCATACAGTCATGTCACTCAATACCAAATTTGGTGTATATCAAGCTAACGAAACGTCCGCGAGCGCGCCATGAGCGTGGAATGCAAGTCATGTCGCTCATGAAGTCATGATTTCCATATTACCACTTGTCATTTATGTTCGTCATACAGTCATGTCACTCAATACCAAATTTGGTGCATATCAAGCTAACGAAACGGCCGCGAGCGCGCCATGAGCGTGGAATGCAAGTCATGTCGCTCATGACATGTCATGATTTCCATATTACCACTTGTCATTTATGTTCGTCATACAGTCATGCCAATCAATACCAAATTTGGTGTATCTCAAGCTAACGAAACGGCCGCGAGCACGCCATGAGCGTGGCATGCAAGTCATGTCGCACATGACAAGTCATGATTTGCATATTACCACTTGTCATTTAGGTTCGTCATACAGTCATGTCACTCAATACCAAATTTGGTGTATATCAAGCTAACGAAACGGCCGCGAGCACGCCATGGGCGTGGCATGCAAGTCATGTCGCACATGACAAGTCATGATTTCCGTATAGCACTTCTCACTTATGTTCGTCATACAGTCATGTCACTCAATACCAAATTTGGTGTATATCAAGCTAACGAAACGGCCGCGAGCACGCCATGAGCGTGGCATGCAAGTCATGTCGCACATGACAAGTCCTGATTTGCATATTACCACTTGTCATTTAGGTTCGTCATACAGTCATGTCACTCAGTACCAAATTTGGTGTATATCAAGCTAACGAAACGGCCGCGAGCGCGCTATGAGCGTGGAATGCAAGTCATGTCGCTCATGAAGTCATGATTTTCTTATTACCACTTGTCAGTTATCTTCGTCATACAGTCATGTCACTCAATGCCAGATTTGGTGTAGTCAAGCTAACGAAACGGCCGCGAGCACGCCATGAGCGTGGCATGCAAGTTATGTCGCACATGACAAGTCATGATTTGCATATTACCACTTGTCATTTAGGTTCGTCATACAGTCATGTCACTCAATACCAAATTTGGTGTATATCAAGCTAACGAAACGGCCGCGAGCGCGCTATGAGCGTGGAATGCAAGTCATGTCGCTCATGAAGTCATGATTTTCATATTACCACTTGTCAGTTATGTTCGTCATACAGTCATGTCCATAGGCGTGCGCACGAGGGGGGGGCAGGGGGCGGCCGCCCCCGACCCCCCCCTAGTCACGTAAGAGAGGGGGGGGCGCAAAGTCTACCCCCTACATTGACTTAATAAGGAGGGGGGGGGGCGCTGCGATGACACTTCGACCCTCTCTGCCCCCCCCTGAAGGGGAACCCTGCGCACGCTTATGGTCATGTCACTCAATCCCAAATTTGGTGTAGTCAAGCTAACGAAACGGCCGCGAGCACGCCATGAGCGTGGCATGTAAATCATACTTTTCATGACAAGTTAGTCATGATTTTCATGATATGACCAGCCATTTATGTTCGTCATACAGTCATGTTATACAGTCATACAGTCATGCCGGCAGTGGCTCGAAACATTTACAGCGAAACGAAACAGCGCGAGACCCATCCGAATGCACCGCGAACCGTGACCTGCCATTGGCCGCCGTATATTTTGAAATGAAGATAGTGATGTCGATAGGCTGCTGACAACTACAAGTCAGCTGGAGCATAAACTATTACAAAACATCGATCACGCGGTACATGGCAAGACAAGTCCACTTGGCATAAACAGCAATTCGTTTTATTTAGGTGTAGCATCATACAAAGAAGTAGTATTCGATTATTCGAAGAATCTTTAGAATTGAAATTTGGCCCCGACGAGGGCGCCCCTACAGGAAAGTGCAATAGCACGAATGGCAGCGCCCATGCGATAATAACGCAGAAGTTAGTCGATCCACTCCCGGTGTTTGAAGTCGGAACGTGCCATGGTTGATTTTCTCGCACTCTGCGGTGGTTTCTAGAACCTGAGAGTTTTCGGGCCCTGGCACTGACCAAACAACTAAACAGTGTTGCCAGGTCATACGACGTGGCGTAGCCGAAGACAAAAAATGTGCAAAAAGATTTGTAGCTGAGCATAGTCATCCTTATCTGTAGTTTTGTTTGAATATACGATTTCATATTAGACTACTTCAATCCCTGATTTCTGCAACCCGTCGTTAGCGTATGCAACAGCTATAGTGTTCAGGAAGGTGAAAGTGTCGATATTCAGGCGCTCCCTCTAAGGGCCCCTTAACAGCCTCTGAAAATACAAAAAGCGAGGGCGTTATTCTTTACTGCAGTTTCTATAGTCCTTGTAGTGCACTTCGTGGCCGAAGAACAGTGATTTACGTGACGTAATTGCGGTACAAGCTCTCGATTGGGCCATGTACATGAAATATAATTCGTGAATCGCCTCCCACACTGGTTTGACAAGCAGCCGCCCGCCCATTCTTTCTGGTCTCCGTGAATATCGTGCGCGATCAGCTGGTTTCAGTTCATTTTGTGTTTTCGGTAGCGCAAGCGGAGGTAACAGCGTGTCGCCGACAAGCGCGAAAGCCTGATAGGCTCAACGCTTAGTACTGGTATTGTAGACGCGCTTTTAAGAAATAAAAGGTGAGGGGGGAGATATCACATTTATGAAGGATAGTGAAGGCGAGAAAGAAACCAAGCACTCGTCCTTATACTCGGAGTGATGACGCGCCTTTTGAACAATTACCAAACGTACGATGAAAAAAAAAAAAAGATCACTAAGAAAAAAGGGAAAAAAATCACGCCATATCCACGAAGTTAATGATGATGAGTGGGCGAAGCTCGATCGTTTTCATCCATGGCAGAAAGAGAATGTGTGGTCTGGAACGCGCTTATACTTCATGGTCATCAGCGTCATCGTCATCGTTATCACGTGTAGTGGGTACATTCCACTATACTGGAACGCGCTTATACTTCATCGTTATCACGTGTAGTGGGTACATTACACTATACTGGAACGCGCTTAGACTTCATCGTTATCACGTGTAGTGGGTACATTCCACTATACTGCGTCATCGTCATCTTTATCACGTGGAGTGGGTACATTCCACTATACGTGGCTATCTACCTACCTACCTACCTACTACTACTACAACAACAACTACAGAGGAGGGACAGACCCACCCCCCTTAGGAGCTTCGCCCCTAAAAACGCCAGGCCTGCGCGGAAAGCGCAGCACAGTCACAGCGAAAGCTGGAATAGCGCCATTTCGAGAACCCGTGGCAAACTCTCTTGGGGCTACTAATACAAGTACGCTTGCGAGGTACCCACTGCTCCATTAATTGATTCGGTGGCTGATGACGATGAAGAATTATGGCTGAGCCCTTTGTAATGAGCTGGAAGCATTCAACGACACAGTCGTAATGCAATTCATATTGCGTCACGCCTGGTCACACAATTAGCATTCTGTGACGCCATGGTTGTTATTTTACTCTTCTACCACGTTATATTGGGTATGTTAACGCGGTTCCTTCCCGACATAACGCTTGTATAGGGTTTCGGCGCGAAGGAGTTTAGGGCACCGGCATGATATAATACTGGGCTGGCACGGAGCGTACCCAGGTTCGGTTCGAACCCTGTTCCATCCTGCATCTGATTTCTTTTCTCCTTTTTTTCTTATTTCGTGCGATAGCGGTTACGGACACCGGCGGCGGGGGGCGGCGGCGGCGGACAACTACGGCACCCTTGTTGTAATCTCATAACAGCTTTCGCTGTAAAAATCCCACGCGGTCGAAATTTCCACAGCCCTCCCCTACGGCGTCTTTCATAATCATATGGCGGTTTTGGGACGTAAGATACCAGATATTATTATTGGTGGACGGAGGATGAGCAGCTTTGCGGTGGTATAGGGCTTCCCCGCCGCTGCACAGCTCTGCATTCCTACCTCCAAGCAGCCACACCGATTCTTGTCGGGAGTGCTTAATGAACCTTTAAAACTCGTCAGCAAAAATGCGGTGTTACATCGCACACCAAAGATGACGTAAGAAAATATGGTCACAAGCAGTGCTGTCGGCGTTCGCGGAAGGTAAACGAATACGTGACACGTTACATTAGCAAAAAAGAAAAAAAAAAACATAACGCCTAGCCGTTATCGACAAAAAGTACACGTTACCTTTTCCGTTACTACAGTTTCAGACATTGAATCAGTGGGCCTTCGGTATACAGGAACACAGAATAGCAATTTTAATACAGCTCATATTTATATTTCACGTCAGATTTCTAGCCCGAGGAATGATTTTAGGTGAATTACTGACATGCACAAGTATGCCGGGCTTTAGCAATCTTACAGTGCCCTATATAGTTTAACTGTAGAGTTCTATGTGATGTCTTTTAACACTATGACAGTTCGTAAAAGCAGTTATCGAAGTGACATTAAGAAGAAAATAAGATTTGATTACCAACGCTCTTCGTAAAGAACACATAACTGATCTCTGAACAAACTTACCGTAATTGTGACGGCGTGCATGTACTGACAAAACAAGCCCGCAGATTTTGTAGCAATAAAAAAAAAATCTTAAATTGTATAATTCCGGAAAATATGTTTGTAAAATCAATAATTTTTGCCCCTTTAACCTGTACATTGCCGCAAAAATTGAGGGTGTTTACGTGAAGGCTTTCAAGTTCAGGCTGCCTCGCTCAGGAATGCAACAACCAGAAGCGTGTACCAGCAGTTGCAGACAGACAGACGGAAGCATTTTTTTTTATTTTAGAAAAGGAAATCGATAAACAGCGCGTTAGTATTACAGGGGGGGACCGTCTGGCGGCTACAACTTATGGAACTTAAGCATATGCTCTATTTCAAAGCTGTCGCAGACAGCTTGGTTCGCTTCTCAGGAAATACTTCCGCACCTACGGTAAACAGGCGCTATACAGACGCATTAAATGACACTCCTATTGTCAGTGTCTGGCAAGCCAATAGCAGTCCCCGCCGTTAGACTATATATGATAGCTTTGGGAATGTGGCTCCAACGATATGGAGCAGTTTTATGTAAGCCTCCTCAGATAATGGGAATAACCAGTAACTAGTAACGTGACACCTCTAGGTACCGAAAAATGTTAGCGTAAGTAGGTCACCCGTTACAGTTCAGAAATGGTAACGAGCATGTTACTAAATTGCCGAAAAAAGTAACGCGTTACCGATAATGGCGTTACTTGTAACGCGTTACCAACAACACTGGCAAGAAGTGAACTAGTTCTGAAATTAGCGCATCAGCCATGGAGAAGGTTCCCACACAAGTCCGTGGGAAACGCGGCAGAACAGTGCCGAGCCTTCAGGTAGAGCTTTGCACTGTACCTCAAAGCATACGTGCGCGCAGGGAAAGGGGCGGAAAGGGGAAGCGGCCGCCAACCCTATACGACCAGGGTTGCCGTTGGTCGTAGGGCTGGCGGCCGACTTTGAGCCTAATTGGCAACTTCTGGACCCCGTTGGCGACGAAAATTTCCAGTGGGCGCCATGGCTCTTTTTAGAACTTGTGGTTTTACTTCTTCAAAATGGTTTTACTTATTCATCAATAGTAAATACTCTGTTGATAATACCATTTCTGTTCTATTTGGCTCGAAATTCGGCGATAATATCAAATGGCATGGCTACTTTGTGCACTTATGGCGCGAGTTCTGGCGCCTTTTCATGTTCACCCAACGACAACCCTGCCTAAGACCTCGTTTCCGCACTTCGTTCTCATATAGATGACTCAAATATTACACGTAAACCATGCAAATGCAACATTGTTGAGGCCGCGGCAGCAGACGACAGGAGGGCTACTGGATGCGAAAGAAAGTGATGTTATAAAATACTGTGGAAGTTAACACCAGTCATCTCCTTTTCCTACGCTCTACATGCGCTCTTCTTCCTGCGTCTTGCCTAGGCTCTACATGCCCTGTCCATGCCCATTCCTACTTGATTTCGACCGAGATAGGCTTAAAACCTTTGTTCCCTGACCCACTCTGCTCTCTTCCTGTCACATATCATTTTCTTTTCCATGGCTCGCCGCATCGTCCTCAATTTCAGTTGGACCCTTTTCGTAAGCCTCCAGGTTTCGGCTCCGTCGATAAGTCCAGATAAGATGCAGCTGTTTTATACCTTTCTTTTAAGTGGACATATGGCCGCCGCCATCTTGGGCTGTTAAGTCGATATTTTCTTGTTTTTGTATATTGCGACGTGAATTAATAAGGCCACGAAGCATCGTATGCACCGACGCAAAAGTTTTCATGCGTGTGTGTCTACCGTAACACTGTTCGTTTAGTTGTTAAAGATGCAAAGCACAAAGGTTAACAGCCCAAAATGGCGGCATGGAAACCCATCCGTAAAATAGTCTATACCATCCATGATTTGCGCATGCCTGCCAAATGCGCTCCACCCCACTAACTTGCACCCCCTAACTTGCACGTGACGTCACAGACAAGTTCTCTGCGCTGGGTACCTAAAGATGGCGGCCACCGTGACTTTTTTATCGCATTAGAGAGTGTCAGTGCAGTGGAGGACAGGGGGTCGTTCGCTCCCTGCGTTCTTTTGTACTCTCCCCCGCTTTCTTCTGTTCGCCAGCCGCGCCAAGGGGAATACAAAGGATTGGAGGGAGCACTGTTTCTTCCTCCGCGCGTTCGAGAAATTCCGCTGGTACCTAAAGATGGCGACCGCAGTGACGTACGTGCAAGTTATGTATTCTTCTAACATTTTCTAGCGTTCTTCTTGCATTTCGCTTCCAACAAAATGTGACCGCCGTGGCGAGTATGCATCCCGCTTATTTCGGAACAGCAGACGAGCACAGTAGCTACAGTGCCACAGCAGTGACATAAATTGTCTTCAAAACCTGCTGCAGTGGCTGTCGCGTGAAAGCCTTGGTATTCTCTGAGTGTGTGTGTTCACGTTTGTGGTTCATGTCTCCATGCATGTCATCGGCGTTTGTATTTTTTTGATGACATCTCTTCTGTCCGTGCTTCGGCGGCTTGCGTCCTTGTATGATGGATCACGTATATTGCTAGCGTGGAAACAGCGCGCCAAGACGGGACAACGACAAGAACCATAAATACTCAGCGCTGACTAACAAATGAATTTATTATCGCTCTCCTGACACGAAATATGAACACACATGTGGCGAACTTTCAACGAGCATGCGGCTAACGTTTAATAACGTATGGTTACTACTCCCAACCCGCATTTCTGCAAAGAGTGTGGATCTCAATTAGTACGATTCGCTGGCTATCCGAGCCGATGCTCTTGCGATATTATTCCCACAATGTGTTTCTGAGTAACCTTTTTGTGCACAGATGATTCGGTGTTGATAGTGTGCCCACGAGCTGTCCGGATCTGGCAGAATCCTTTTGGCATGACCATCGAGCCTCCTTTGACGATGTTGCTTATTATGGCTAAAGCTTCGTCAGTGGTGAAGATTTTCCACGCCAAGGGACCCTCGACAAACTCTCTCGACGTCAGCGCAAGGAACCGCAGCTCGGGAAAAAGCGGTTGCATGAAGGGGCGAACGTCAGGCTGTTCGTCGTTCGTAGTGTCGCCCGAAAGTGCCTGATTTTGCGCCCAATTGTACACTTCTTTCACCACCGATACCTCTGGTACATTTGTCGCGTGGCTGAGGATGAATTTCACAGTGAGCTCGGTGCAAGAGGGAAATTTCGGCGAGCTAAGTACCCCGAGACTGTCCTGACTGATGAGGGCGCTGGCGCGGTCAAGCAGGTTTTCTTCGCCCATGGTGAGAACGTAGTCCAGGAAAGGACACACGTCCTCTAGCTTCATGTGGCCTTTCACGAAGGACACGCATCTCTCCTCCAGTTTCGGGACGAGGTACTTGGCGGCGGCGGTGCGGGTGCAGGCGGCCTGATGCACGTTAGCCACTTCTAGACGTCCGGTGTAGAAGTACCTGCATCGCAAGGTAATTTAATTAAGTATATGAAGCATCAACAATTTCCCTCAACTCCTCCCGTCCCGCGCGCCCGCTCCTCGACTCTACCCCTGCAGTCACGTGCTCCCCACGTTCCCGCTCCCTCAATTGTTCACCTTGAGCAGACGCTCTGCCGCCAGCGAATTTTGTAGCGTTAGCTACACTGGCCTAACCAAGCCCGTTTCGCGCGGCTCATCAAGAGCCGTGCTGCGCTTGCGCGAGAATCAGTGATGTCACACAGCTGGCGCATCGGAGCCGGCACCTCCCGCTCACTCCGCCGCCGCCGGTCTGCGCATTCCAGAGGAGTGACGTCGTAGCCGTGGTAGACGCACTGGCGCCGGCGCGCGCGCAGCTATTCGCCTTCGCTGTGCAGTCTCCGTCTGACACTGCGCTGGAGCCGCTGCGCACCTGACTGGCCTTTGCCAGCAGCATTTGCGCTCTCCATGGAGGAGAGCGCAAATGCTGCACAACAGCGCGGAAGAGCGGAGAAGCTTGACTCATCGGATCCCGAAGTAGTTGCCTGGCAATTAGCGGTTGAGCGTAGGTATGTCACCGAACAATTCGGTTAAGTACAATATACACGTAGTGGCTACGTCTATACCTAGTCGTGCGGCATGTGAACTGTGTGTGGTGGCTGGTGACTTTAATCGTGCTCCAGACTCTCTTTGTGTTCCTTTGAAGGACACGTTTAACCTCGACTTAGCCAGTCTTCCAACTGCACATACGACCCAATGGGGAAGCACCATTGATCTTGTCTATCAGAGAGACAGATAATTCCGAATACTGTGTTGGGGCCATAGAGACGGCAGCGTGTTACTTCACTGACCATCGAGCCGTCTTTGTGGCAATAGAGAAGCAACCTGACGTTGAGTAAAAATAAATATACATATGCCACATAATACGTATACCGTGTGTGGGTCATTGGAGCAGCAGTAAGCATGATAATCAAGCTAATCCTAGACAATCTAGACAATCAGGAAAGCTAAGAATAATCAGCTGAACCTTTGCTAATGCTGCGTATATCCTGGCATAGCCGAGCTAAGCCACTGCAACATTTTTTTTTCAACTGTGCATGACGATGTTGATCGCAGCGAATAGTGCGAAGCACAGCATCCTGTACCCACGAAATACCGCTGATGATAGAAGTAAATCGTGCGAGAGAAATGTGTATCCTAAATATACTTATACTCATAGTTATGCCACATGTGGTATTATGCTATGGTTCTGTACGGTGTTTTATGGTATGCAAGGTATGATTTGGCGCGGTCAACTCCCGCACTCTGGCTTTATACGGTCTTCAACTAAACAGAATGGTTCGCGGATGATTCTAGTTATAATTAAGACAAATGAAGTTATCTAAATGTACCCGAGATTCAGTGGATGACTCTAGTCATAGGCGTGCGCAGGGTTCCACTTCAGGGGGGGGGGGCGAAGGTTCGTCGCAGCGTCCCCCCCTCCCTATTTAGTCAATGTATGAGGCTGGCTTTGCGCCCCCTCACCCCAAGTCGCAGCGCACCACCCTTTCCCCTATTTTATCAATGTATGGGGCTGACCTTGCGCCCTCCTCTTAGGTGACTAGGGGGGGCGGCCGCCCCCCCCCTGCCCCCCTCGTGCGCACGCCTATGACTCTAGTTATAAGGCAAATGAAGTTATCTAATTGTATCCGAGATTCATAAGTTCCAAGGTAGCTGCATGGGCTGCCCAGATGCAGCAATACGAAGTGACGCACAACTGACCGCACACACAAATACAAGCGCCATATGTACGCGCAAATACAAGCGGCATACGGACAACATTCTGGAACCCGTTTGTGATATTCGATTGTGAGTGTCTGCATCCTCATCTGCTTAGCGCTGCAGCTTTTGCAGTCAAGTCATTGGGCAACTGAGCAACAATTTTTTATAACGATTGGCACAGGGGAGGATGAAAGAAAGCGATTGAATGAGAGTGATCGGCAGAGTAGTCGTCCACGTAGATTAGAAATCCGGATTTGTTCAGCCACTCGGAGAGAAGCACGGAGACTGAGTTTACCGTAAGAGGCCTCTGATGCCTTCCGGGTGCAAGTCGGTGATGACTACGCGGTCTTCCTTGGCGAAGTCACCGTAAAACATGGCCCTGAACACTTCATTCTGCACAGCCAGGATCATCTTGTGGGCCTTGAAGGTGGCCTTCGTTCCCGGGAAGTGCGAGCAGTCCACCACGATCTCCACATCGGCAAGGTCGCCGGAATTCAGACACTCGGACAAAGAAAACACCTAAAAAACACGAGAAGAGACAAAATGAACAATGCGGTGACGTCACTACGTAATAAAGTAATAACAACTGCGATCGGCTACGAAAAGTCTTAATGGCAAACTACTGCATCTTAATACAACTGTGAGGCTTCAGTCACTATATGACGATCTAGTATCAGGGGAATTGCGCGGAAAACGCGGACGGAGGGAGAAAACAACAACACAAGCGCATACTAACAACTGAGATTTTTAATGGAAACACGAAGAATATCAAGGAAAAAAAAACCACAAAACCACACGCTCGTGCTTAACGCATTAGAAAAATTCCACGTTTGCGCATCAAGATGAGCCAATCTCTGCTTTTTGTTATGCTACGGGGGGCGCTTGGCGACACAACTGTCTCCGGCTTTTAAAATAAAATAAGCTTCAACAAGCTCACGAGTCGTGCGTTCCTTGTGCCGCGCAGTGACTGTGGTTCCTCGGAAAACCGGGATGAAATTACATTCACGACAATGTAATGACAGGTTAGTGGAAGGCTGTCCTTTCACAGATAATATGAATCTTGTTAGAGGCAAAGAAACAACCTATTACCAGCAACATGGAGCTAGTTTTTCTACATTTTCTGCAAAGTAATTATGCATCATTGTTTTTACAGATGGGGGCAATTAGGACAGAGACGTAAAGTTGCAGGGCCAGAAGGGAAGGGGGGGGGGGAGGCTTTCGAGCCACGCACCTCAAAAAGTTTCTGGCTACGCCCCTGGCAACCATGCAGCGCTCCCTTGTGTTTGGAGCTCAATTCCTGATTTATTTTATCCGTTGCACAACCCTTCCATAACTCGGAGTAGAAATACAGGGGTTCCTTTTTTTTTTACTGGCTGGTAGCAATGTTCTGAGCTTTGGAATCAGCCTCCCATTTGGACAAATATTTCTGGTCATATATACTCGCTCTCTCTCTTTTTCTCTGCTTGGTTCACCTTGTTCAATGTCCTCTGGTCCAGAACCTGCCAGCTGACATGAAGCGGCTGAGCAAGGTTAAGACACACGGAGAGCGTGAACTTGGCGCTTTTTCCTGTGCACTAGAAGGCAAAATAGCAATGCAATTTGCCAAAATTGGCGAATTCCATTAGGAGATAAGCAGCACACAAAAGCACGCTGAAAGTGCTCCCTTCAGAGTCGACGTGTTTCAGTGGATGGAATCGGAGTAGAAGAATTGTCATCCAGTGGTAGGGAGAGAGAGACAGAGAGCGCTTTTGCGGCGCCGAAAGCTGCCAGGGAACAGCTTGTAGTTATGTCGCCTGAAAAGCGGAGTAGGTGCAGTAAGACGAGTCACGTGACTTTTCAACGTCATATTCTCCGTATGGCCGTATTGGCGCCGTTTGTACGGGTATAATGACAATGACGGCTACGAAGTGTACTTAGCTACGTTTGCTGGATGATCGTTGCACAAACGTGCCATGTAACTGCGAATTAGGAAAATGGCGGCGTCACGAATTCAGTGTGGTCCCGGAGAAACAGTACGTCCTCGCTTCTGGTCCTTTTTTATCTCATTTACACTTCTCGTACGGCAGTCAAATATCGCACAAATCGCCATTGCGACGTACGGCGTTGACGGGAAATGCAAGAGCCGCACATCTTGATTGGGTGTCGTCTGCTGCCATGTGCTCGGTCATGGCGGCGTATAGACCTATTCCACCGGACATACGTCACGAAGATGCGGTGGCGCTGTCGTCGAGCGTTTAGTTTCGCGTGGTAGGCAAAAGCCGCGGCGCCTGCCGTAGTTGCCGCTGTGTTTTCGCTAGTGCGTGCGCTATTTGTCGTCGTGCAAAGAAGAAGAAACGGTGTAACGACGAGCTGTCACGGTGATTTGCGCGGGAAGGCACATGAAAGATGGAATAAGTCTTTTTTTTTTCAGTTTTCTGTTAACAAAGACCGTCGCAAGAAAAAAATTAGCCGCTGCTGTAAAACGCGATCGAGAACTTGTCTTCGACGCCGGTTCATCGGTTATGTTTTGGAGCGACTTACTCAGCAAAAACGATTAGCTCTGTCAAGCGTTTTTCATTGTAATGTGCCGCACCGCATTTTTTGTAATAAGCCTTCTGTGGAGGCATAGCACTTTACCTCAAAGCACGTTATCGTTGGGGAGAGCATTGTGATATGCGGAAAATTCATCGCGGTTTCTATTGTTGATATAACTGCAGAAGTCTTAGACGCGTCAAAGGGATTTCGTCATACTCGCGTGAACTAAAGGCGTCACTCGATCACGGAGCATGTTTCTTCCTGCGTTTCATTAAAGCGGCAGCGAACGAAAGGATGACTTCGACTATGCCTTTCCTGACTGTATGCGGCTGCGATGACACAAGTATATCAGGCAGGGCTGTTCTGGCTGCGGGGCGCTTCACGAGGTTTTCACGTCTGTCGGAATGCACAGAAAAACAGCACCCGACCGGGAAACTTGCCGAGTCTGTTTACAAGATGTACGCATTTCGCGATCTCGAATAGAGCCTACGAAGGGAGCCGCAAACCTGACAGGTACGTAACGGCATTATCCATAGCATGTAGTTGAAGCATTATCGCAAGCATCACCCGGATGACAGTGTCACTGAGATCGCCCAATTCGTTTGCATCCATAACATTCCCGGTCACATTTCTTATATGCGAGAATTTACCGTAACGGTTCGTGTAACTCTGCATTTTACTCCGTGCATATGCATATCGTGCCCAAGAGCCTCTTAAATCGCTGAACTGGGTCGGTCGTTCAAGCATCAGTTGACAAATTAAAACGTACACGTTCGACCGAGACTGCCGCAACGGCGACGACATCTCGCAAATGAGTCGCATTCGCGCCGTGAATATACCTAACGTTCTGATGAGGTTCTCAGAGCTAGAGCTCCACGTCAACATGGCCCATACGTTCATTTCAGTGTCCCCTTTACAGCCGCTGCAACTTCCTTGGTTGCAGCCGCCGCTTGTAAACAAGCGAGAGGCGCCCCGATGCGCGGTGCTCGGAGGCAGCTTTTGCACCTGCTGCGCCAGCGCTTATGGCGGCGCGGAGGCACGGAGTCAGGCTTTCCCGCCGGACACGGTGGGTGCAGCTTACAAGCCGGACGTCGCTATAATTTTCCCATAATGTCGACGGCGCCTACCCCTGTTTACAAACATAGAATAGGTCTATATGCCGAGATCGTATCCCTGAGTTCTGCGGTGTGACGTACTTGCAAGTTATGTATAGCTTTAGTTAGCCCGTGTACTTCTTGGCATTTGTGTATTACCGGCGTACCAGAGAAGACAATGTGAGCGGCCGCCGGCCGGCCAGTATCACTGCGGCACCTGTCGGCGCACAGCTCAACCATACGTTAGCACGAGGTGCCGCAGTTAGCCGCTGCGACCACTGAAGCCTGCACGCTCGACGACTGAGCAGAAAGAGCAGTGTTCAGAGCGGTACAGCCAGCTGCCTCTATAAAAAGTGCGTCGCCTAAATTATAGTGCGAACGTTTTGATCATGATACACGATTTCCAAGCAGACTTGCCGTTGGGTGAACTTGAAAAGGAGCCAGAACTCAAGCCAGAAGTAGCCAAAGTAGCCATTTTACTTAATATCATCGCCAAATTCGTAGCCAAATGGAACAGAAGTGGTGTTGTGAGCAGAGTCTTTGGTAGTGATCAATAAATATTACCATTTTGAATAAGTAATACCATAGCAAGCCACCGATAAGTTGGAAATAAATTAAATGAACGAATTATGATAAATTCATTACGCGTGCATGCATTTTATGTAGAAAATATGAGTTCTTGCCAGACACAAAGTCATATTAGAATATTCCAGCCAGCAAGTCAGTGAGAACATGTAAGTTGAAACAGATTTTCGTTGAAGCTGCAGATCAAATTATGGTAGTAGATGAACAGGCCAGCAAAATTTTGTTGCAGATGTTTTCCCAAGTTTACACGAGAACACGCACTGCGCATCAAAATTATTCGTAAAACTTGCGCGTAGCATTACAATAGATGGCGGGAAGCTTGAGCACCGAGATGCCCACACGTTTGTATTTGGAGACGCGCTAAGCGTCGCGTAAAGGTGCTTCGATGCTAACCAGCTACTGGTGGGTGGAGGCCGACCGTACGCATCCACTGAAGCGAGAGAACAGCTTAAAAACAATCCATTTCGTCTGCAAAAATGAGGGAAAAAATGGCTACCTAATGCGCCAAATGAGCACTTTAAAGAGCACTGACACAAAAATTTTGAACCTTATTATTATTTTTTTTTTCATTGCAATAGGTAGCTTATGACCCACTTGTCATGGCTGGAAACCTGGTTTGCGCGAGTGCGCAACGGTTATTTATTTAGAGACGTTTTTAGAGCGCCCAGTCGCAGTTTCGGTTTCGAAGAGCAACGAGCTAGGCAGGAGCAGTTCCGGTGGAGAGATCAACTCAGCTGGCCACGTGACCACGCAAAACTGTGACGTGAGCCCCACGCGCGTGAGCGGGCGCTGCACTGACAGTCAGCACAGCGAGCACACGCAAAGCCGCAGGCAAGGAGGAAGGAATCGCAGGCAGCGCAAGCGCAAGGCGTGTGCCAGCAACTAGCCAACACAAACTTGTGACGTAGGTCTGCTTACATTGCCACTGCGTTGATGTCGGCGTCGCGGGGGGCTCCGCATCTCGCTCAGTCGCGCGGCATGCACTTTGAAATTGATTTTAAATATGTTCTAGGCTATATTTGCCCTTGATATTTCGTAGATGTGTATGTCTCCACATCAATCAATCTCGCTCATTATCTCGCCTTCGAAATTTTTTGTCAGTGCTCCTTTAAAAGTAGCCAGAAGATAGCCATGGCGCCAACTGCAAATTTTTGTCGCCAGACGGGGTCGAAATGTAGCCAATTCGGCGCAAAGTAGCCATCAACGGCAACCCTGTTTCCAAGTACCGTTTCAGAAAACTTAGCTCAGCGCTTCCTATTAACGTCTCGGCTTAATCAACGATGGGTGCAATCCCATACGTTACCTCGGCGCAAGTTTCAGTTTGCGTCATAGCTCGGTGGCGAGGGGGCGGACAGCGACAGCAGTAACTGCAATTCCATCTTCTCTTTCCGCACTCATAGCAGGGTCCTAAAAAGGAAAACAAGTATACGAATGTATTACGGTCCCCATTCTTTTCTCAGAGCTCTGTTTTCAAGTTGCACAAACCAATATGCTGGTAACGTAGATAGATATCACCGCATATGTCACAGATGGCGCAAGGAATGCTGGTTGTTGCAATTCTAAGCCAGCTGCAGAACAACATGGCTTAAGAATCTGACAAAGCCCACGCACTGTAAAAATTGACACACTCCGACGCCGTCAACAAGGACCTATGGCTAAAATACTGTCAGTCGCAGAAGCCTGCGGGATCTAGAGCCCGTGGCGGAGCGACGGAAAGCTACATTGTTGCGTCACCTAACTTCACACGGCCGATGGCCTCTACACCACACCTTGTGGCGGTAGGTGGCGCAGTAATGCAGTTACTGTATATGCATGCCACCTAAATGTAGCATATATAGTAGCTATAGTTTTCTGCAGGGCGCCTCGATTCCAGCGTTCCTCGCACGAAGAGACGACGGAACGTTGCCATCGAGGCGCCTCAGTATTCCGTCGCGGTGCCACGCACTGCAGATCCCTACAAACTTTTGCAGCCGACAGTACGTCGTTTGTCGATTAGGCTGTGATGGCTAACGAGTGGTTTATAGTCCGACGCGTCGTCGGCACTACATATGGAGGTAGGAATGTAGCTCTGAAAGGCACGGCGGGGGAGCCACGCGAGCCGGAGGGCCACACGAAACGTGATATAGTTCTTCCGCTCGAAGTACACAAAGGAGGAAGAGGACAGGAGAGTGCGGAAACACTGCGTGGGATCCTTGCGCCATCTATCAGTCCTTCCTCTAACGACACATACGTGGCACGATTGCTGCGATTGCATTGTTATCACGCGTTCAGGAGTCACTCTTCCCAATAAGGCCCTCCAAATGGTAACGCACACGCGTTATCACTCTTTTCTCTTTTTTTTTATGTGCTTAAAAGCGCCGGCGATAAAGCAGGCGTAGCTCTTTCCTGTAGCGTCGAACTGGGCAACCTGCCCGCCACTGTAAAGCTGATGTCTATATAAAGCATTTGTGCCTGCGCCAGACCGTTACGCTATCCTTCAAGAACACCCGACAACCGGATCGACCAATGATGTCACAATGGTGTTTCCCAGTCTAACACTCGTCCAGCACTTATTCAGAGCATAACCATCGACACGGCGAATAAGATAGCTTCGTAGAGCGGAATCAGAAATGCAGTCGGTACTATACGTCATCGTCACCGTAATTTTCTGCTGTGTTTGAATATACGTCAGAGAAATAGTTGTTCAGTCTGACCGAAACAAGCTGGTCGACCATCAGCGTAATCGCAAGCTATTTTAGGTAACTTCAGCACCAGTAAAATATTTCTCATCGCATCATATTGACTCAG